>CM055128.1:282489480-282716447 GCA_029206835.1 Rana muscosa
TTTTGGAAAGGGTCAGGGACAGGGGCATTGCTAGGTCTGCAAAAGATATGTGGCTAGAGCCCAACCTTTTTGTCATCTCTCTGCTCCCGCCGCACCTCCGACATTGAAGAGGACCGTTTTCTGAAAAAAATGAGCACCCACACTGTGAGGGCGGAAGAGCGCTGATGTGTGGCCGGTAGTGAGAGATGGTGTCATCTCTCTGCTCCCCGACGCACATCGCTCCCACATTGAAGAGGCCCGGCTGTGAGGGCAGAAGAGCGATGATGTGGAGCGGAGCGGAGATAGATAATGACATCTCTGCTCACCTCGCTCCTCTCATCTGCTTCTAATGCAGCCCGCCGCAGCCCCGACCTGCTAGTAAGTCAGGGACCCTGCAGCAAGAGACTCGGGCTATGGGCCCCAGATTCGGGGCTACAGCCCTAATAGCCACCCCCTAGCTACGCCACTGGTCAGGGACATTCTTAAAAGCAAAACTGTGCTTTTTCTGGTTCAATAGACTTCAGTGGAGAAGCCGCAGAAAAGCATGTAGTGTGTTTTTGCCACAATTTGCATTTTTTTTATCTGCCCAACAACAAATTTGCCCAAAAAAAAAGAAAAAGTCATACAAAATGCAAAACGGAAATTGCTGTAAAATCCTGTATACAAAAAAAACACAGGAAAAAAGCACTGCAGAAAAGAGCCTAAGCCCCTGTTCACACCGGGGCGGCTGTCAAATCACATGAGAAGTCGCACCCCATTGCCGGCAATGGAACCGTTAATATCGACTTATGTCGCAGCGATTATGAAAAAGGTTCCTGCGCTACTTTTTACAGATTTCATTGCGACTTGCATAGACTTCTGTTGAATGAAGTCGCAAGCCGCAATGAAATTGCCAGTGCAAATCGCATTGATGTGCGGCTTTGAAATCGCGCTGATTAGCACGATTTCGAAGCCACGTGGGGGTGTGAACGGGGGCAAAGAATAAGCATGATACTTGTATTCAGACAAGATATACTTATCCCTGAGTAAAGTTTAGCATTACCATTTTTTCATTTAAAAGATATCAGCAGTGGAAAAGCCAGTGTCTGCATTGCATAGCGATGTATTCTGATTCTGATTTTGAATGTCATGTGGCAACACAAAGTGGTGTTAGTAGTTTTGTATGGAGTGCCTGCAGTTATAGATTTATATACCCTCTCACAAAGAATCATGTGTTTGTCAAGCAAGGAGACATTCCCACATAATTCCCCAGAAAGTAAAGCAGGTCACAAAGACGGAAGAATTCAGATAGTCGTAAAGGATAATAATTCCAATAATGGGTGTTCCTGGTATCCTGGGTGTTCCTCAGGTGAACATCTCTCATAGAACCCAGGAGCCTGATTTTTATGTGTTCTTTATTTATAGCCTTGGCTAAGGGTTGGGAGAGAAACCTGGGAGCAAGAACAATTATTCAAATACAAAAGCATGACTGTGGCAAAATCTGCCCATATACCTGAAAGGGTGACTGATTGCGCAGGCAAAATCTGACTGCTCTTGGGACCAGCTCTCATTGGAGCAATGCAAAGCCCTGTTTTAATGAGGTAGTAAACAAAATTTTTATTTTATTTTTTTCAAATGGGCCGCTGCATGTGTTTGCTCTTATGCCGCGTACACACGGCCGTTTTTCTCGTTGAAAAAAAAACATAATTTTTCCCATTCGACGAGAAAAACGATAGTCTGTGGGCTTTCTGTCGTTTTTTTTCTACGAGAAAAACGGCATTAAAAACGACGAGAAAAATTAGAACATGTTCTAATTTTTCTCGTCGTTTTTTTCGACATGTTTTCCGCGGCAGTGTTTCCCATAGGGAAACACTGCCGCGGAGCCCACAGACGGTCGTTTTTCTCGTCAAGAGAAAAAATGACGTGAAAAACGACCGTGTGTGGGGAACAAGCTGTTCCCCCGTTTTAAATGACATTATTCACAACGGTTTTTTAACCGCCGTGAATAATGATCGTGTGTACGCGGCATTATGCCGCGTATACACGACCGTTTTTCATGACGAGAAAAATGCCATTTTTTTATTTGGTCATTAAAAATTATCGTGTGTGGGCTCCAGAGCATTTTTCGCGACGTGAAAAATTGCCATTAAAAATTTGGAACATGCTCTATTTTTTCTCGTCGTTTTTCACGTCGTCGTTTTTCTCGTCATGAAAAACGGCCGTGTGTAGGCTTTCATGACGTAAAAAAAACCGCGCATGCTCAGAAAAAAGTTATGAGACGGGAGCGCTCGTTCTGGTAAAACTAGCGTTCGGAATGGAGATATCACATTCGTCACGCTGTAACAGACTGAAGAGCACGAGGCTGAAAGGCGCGAATCGTCTCTCACCAAACTTTACTAACACGAGGATCAGCAAAAGCAGCCCAAAGGATGGCGCCATCCGAATGGAACTTCCCCTTTATAGTGCCGTCGTACGTGTTGTACGTCACCGCGCTTTGCTTGAGCATTTTTTTTCACAATCGTGTGTAGGCAAGGCAGGCTTGAGAAGAATCACGTTGAGAAAAACGTTGTTTTTTTCAATGACATTAAAAACTGTCGTGTGTACGCGGCATTACACTAGCATTTTATGACAGACTTCCCTTTTAAACAGAGCCCTCCAGCGCTGAGCTGTCACCACTGCCAGAGCTTCCATTTTCACTCAGCTTTACCATACCTCCCAACCCGCACGGATTCTGCGGGTTTCTCCCGCAGGGACATCATCTTCCCGCGTACCCGTGCGGGACACTGTTTTCCCGCATAGTCCCCCCAGTCCTCCAGCGCGCCAGAGCGGCAGCGAAAAGCAGGTCAGTCGGGTGGGCGGGCGGGCGTGTTGTATCCTCCCCTCGGCATGTCACACTTCCGAGACCCCCCCCCTCGTCACGTCACACTTCCGCGACCCGCGACAACCCCCCCCCCCCCCCGCTGAACAACACCACCACCACGTCCCAACAACTTTGATGAGAGGGGGAAAATAATTTGAATTAAAGTCCCGCAGTGGACAATGGGAAAGTTGTGAGGTATGGCTTTACTGCCAGGTTCATACTCTCTGGCTGTTTTAATGGCCAGGACGCGATGATGTCACACCCACCCATGTGCATGGGAGTCCTGATCGCAGCATGGCGCTGTCTTCACTCACGGCATCATCAGTCTGCCCTCATTGCAGAGCTACTGTGCATGGGCCGGAGACATCATCAACTGCAGCTGATTGGAATATCTTCTAAACAGCACAAGTTTAACCCTTTCTGCTGCCAGGTCTGTACATCGTAGCCACCAGGATTGTATGTATATCTGACAAGCAGACTCCTACCTGTCGGATGGAAGCTGTTGTGTTACACTATGTGATTATTCTTGCTCTGTGTCTTTAAGATCTGTCCCCTTCTTTCTAGCTGAACTCTCTCTCTCTCACCGTTGTTCTTTATATATCTCCTCCACTTCCTGATTCTGGTCATTACTCCTGTATTTCTTCCATGCTAACATCTTACATGTGGCTTACAACTGCAACGTTTTTCTACCTATGAATATCCATCATTAAACGGAACATTCGAAAGGATTCATCGTCTGTCGTCCTAACTGTGAGTTTATTCATTGAGTTAAACTGCCTGTATCGATGCAAGGGATGAATAGCAAACCAGCTTGAGTAAGGTCTACTTAAACCTGGAGATGAACTTTATCGCTTTGTAGTTGAGACAGAACAGTAGAAAAACGGAGTTTCACAGCCTAATTACAAGATTTCTGCATGTCAGTACTGAAACAGACAAGATTTACTGCCCTCATAGCAAGACAGAAGGGACAGAGCAGCACATGGCAGCCTTATGGCCTGAGACAATCTGCACAGTGTCATATTTCAGCACACAGATCCTGCCTGCTTTCACAGTCAGTCTGCTATCATGAGTGACCAAGCTTCTCCATGTGAACTCACATCTACCTCCCCACAAGTTGCTGAAGAAACTGAGTTACCCAAACGCTCAGTTAAACCCACTTGGAAAGTAATGGAGAATTATGAAGCTTCAAGGACTGAATTGTCAAATAGCTTGGAATTAGTCTGGGAGAAAATCCTTGCTGAAGCCAATACAGTGTCTGTTGAACGTGAACCACTGACACTAGAGGGCGCCATTAAACAACTTTCTGCCTCATATGAGCTTTATCAGCTTACCAGCAGCAAATTCACTAATGTCTTGCAAAACATGAATACAGAAATTGCGATGACACAATTAAAGCGCGCCAATGCTCTCAATATTGAAAGAGACAGTTTTATCCAGCAAACCAGATTAAAGGCAGAAGCAAAAATAAAGCTGTTACAGGACACTGCATCTCACAGATCTGTTTCCACGAGACGTTCTAAAAACTCGTCAAGATCCCATAGTTCAAGATACTCAACACTCAGTGAGCGACTTATTAATGCCCGCGCTGAAGTGGAAGCCAGCAAAGTGCAGGTGGCATATGCAGAAAAAAGAGCAGAGTTGGAAGCGCAGAGGGCAGAGTCGGAAGCGCAGTCAGCACGACAAAGAGCAACAATGGAAACCTTAAATGAACAGTGTAAACATGACGCAGCTATGGCAAAGCTAAGGGTCCTACAGCAAGCTATCAGTGCAGACGAAGGTGCAAGTGAGAAAGGCAGCATTAACCTAAACATAGCAGATATGGAAGACCCCCTCAAACGCACTAAAGACTATGTCCTAAGCCACTGCAGTGCACACTCCATTGTCTCCAATGCTCCCGACTACATAGAGACTCCTTCACAGTTTCAAGTTAAAGAGGTTCCAGCAACTTCCTGCACTCAAAATCACTCCACTGCATTTCCTACCTGCCTACCTTGCCTGCCTTCATACGTCACAGAGCATCAGCGCAAGCTTCAAGCTAGTCATCAATCTCCAGTCATCGGTACAGCCTTGAATCAACGTACCATTGGAACAACTGATTTCAAGCAAGCAACTCACCTGGATGCATCTGCTGCACCATATTTCCCTGTGTCCTTTAACAACAATGTCAAAGATAACGCAATCAGCACCATACAGCCAACAGCATCTCACATAAAGGCGGAGACAACTGAGACAGAAGAGTTTGTGAGGTACATGCTTCGCAGAGAGCTCACAAAGACTGGTCTTACAAGTTTTGATGACCAACCTGAGAACTACAGAAGTTGGAAATGTGCCTTCAGAACTACAATCAGCAATATTGGCATTACAGCTGATCAAGAATTGAATCTGCTGATCAAATGGCTTGGTCCTCTATCTGCTGCACGTGTTAAGCCATTAAGATCGGTTTTCATGGACAATCCTACTGCAGGCCTCACAGCTGCATGGGAGCGACTAGAGGAAAGTTATGGCAGTCCAGAAGCTATAGAAAATGCTTTGTTCATGCGTCTGGAAACTTTCCCAAAGATATCCGGTAAGGACAACAAGGAGTTCCAGAGACTGAGTGACCTTCTCCTTGAGCTTCAGCTAGCCAAGACAGACCCAAAACTACCTGGACTCAGTTACCTTGACACTCCAAGAGGGGTAAACCCAATTGTCTCCAAGCTCCCGTATGGTTTGCAAGAGAAATGGACTGCACTAGGGTCATCATACAAAAGAGAGAACAAGGTTTCCTTCCATCCATTCTCTTTCTTCTGTGAATTCATCAGGAAAATTGCAGAGACCAAGAACGATCCAAGTTTTTCCTACGGTGAGTACAGCCTCTTCTCACCCTTTCCTAAGAGTACCAGTCTTCAGGGCAACTATAGAAACCATAGAGGCCCAGTGTCTGTGAAAAAGACTGACATCCTTCCCACTCCTACCACAGTTCTGGCAACGAACAAACAGAGTAGGAAGATTGAAAACCCTAGCAGAGTGTGTCCCATACACAAGAAGCCACACCCCCTCAATAAATGTATCGGCTTTAGGAAAAAGCCTCTGGAAGAGCGCAAGGAGCTTTTAAAGACATTTAGGGTATGTTTCAGGTGCTGTGCTTCTACAGAACATTTTGCAAGGGACTGTAATGTGTCCATCAAGTGCATAGAGTGTGGCTCTGAAGAACATGTGCAAGCCCTCCATCCTCTTGAGCCCAGCTCTGCACAACCTGCCAACACTCCACCCAGGTTAACGCATGGCGGGGAGAATACAGACCAAGTGCCTAATTCTACCATCATTTCTTCATCCTGCACTGAAGTTTGTGGAGAAGACCGCTGTGGTAAGTCCTGTGCTAAGATATGCTTGGTGAACATATACCACAAGGCTCAACCAGAAAAGTCTCTAAAGGCATATGCTATCTTAGACGATCAGAGCAATCGATCACTTGCAAAATCGGAATTGTTCAATCTATTTGAAATAAAAGGCGAAGCTCATCCTTACACCTTGGGTACCTGTAGTGGAACTATAGAGGTTTATGGAAGAAGGGCTCATGGACTCATGGTATCTTCTCTCAAAGGTAACTTGCAATTACCCTTACCTACACTTGTTGAGTGCAATCAGATACCTGCTAACAGGGAAGAAATCCCTACTCCAGCTGCTGCTTTCCATCACCCTCACCTCAAGGTAATAGCAAATGAGAAACCGCCGCTTGACAAAGATGCTCAGATCCTTCTTCTGTTAGGAAGAGACATTCTAAGAGTTCACAAGGTACACAGACAAGTCAGTGGACCCCCAGATGCCCCATTTGCCCAGCGCACGGATCTAGGGTGGGTCATCATAGGCAATGTCTGCATAGGCAAAATGAAAAGACCTACCAACATTTCGTCATTCAAGACAAATGTTCTGCCAAATGGCCGAAACACTTACTTTGAGCCATGCCCACATCACTACTGGGTGAAAGAGAAGATAGCCAGCCACAAATGGCAACATGGTATCTCAGGTGACACAAGCCCTTTCTCCTGCCATGATGGCGACTTCGGGTCTACAGTGTTTAATGCAACCAGTGAAGATGACATACTGGCTCCTTCAATGGAAGACAAAGAATTCATCAAGGTAATGGACAATGAGTTCTTTCAAGATGACTCCAATAACTGGGTAGCACCCCTACCCTTTCGTCTCCCAAGAGAGAGATTGCCCAACAACTTACAGCAGGCCATCAGTAGATTCTCCTCCTTAAAGCGAAACTTAAGCAGGAAACCAGAGATGCAAAAGCACTTTGTGGACTTTATGCAAAATGTATTTGACAGAGATCATGCAGAGCCTGCTCCCCCACTAAAGGAGGGAGAAGAATGCTGGTACCTTTCATCCTTTGGCGTGTATCACCCACGCAAACCAGACCAAATCAGAGTTGTCTTTGATTCCAGTGCTCAGCACGAAGGTGTTTCTCTTAACAACATGCTCCTTACTGGACCCAACTTGAACAACAGTCTAATAGGAGTCTTGATTCGTTTCAGACAAGAGCCTGTGCCTGTAGCAGTAATGGCCGACATTCAACAGATGTTTCACTGCTTCATCGTCAGAGAAGACAACAGAAACTACCTCAGGTTTCTATGGCACAAGGACAATGACCTCAACAAGGAAGTTATAGATTATCGCATGAAGGTACATGTCTTCGGTAACAGTCCTTCCCCAGCAGTGGCAACTTATGGGCTAAGGAAAACAGCTCAGACTGGAGAAGTTGAATATGGATCTGATGCCCGTCAATTTGTTGAAAGAAACTTCTACGTTGACGACACACTTAAGTCCTTTCCAACTGCTAAAGAAGCAATTGATCTTCTCACCAGAACAAAGGAGATGCTGTCTGTAGCAAACCTTAGACTGCACAAGATTATATCCAACAGCCAGGAACTTATGAATGCCTTTCACTCTGAGGACTATGCCACTAGTCTAAAAAACCTTGACTTAGGTACAGATGTGCCTCCTGTACAGCGAAGTCTGGGTTTGTTGTGGAACATCAAGCAAGACAAATTCACCTTCCAAGTGTCAACTTGTGACAAACCCTTCACTAAGAGAGGAGTCCTGTCCGTGGTGAATAGCATCTATGACCCACTGGGTTTCCTTGCTCCAGTTACCATTCAAGGTAAGATTTTACTAAGACAGTTGTCTACTGAGAACATAGACTGGGATACTCCCTTGCCTAGTGAGAATCAACACAAGTGGGAAAGGTGGAGATATTCTTTGAAGTCACTAGAAAAACTTCAGATTCCCCGTTGCTATGTTCCAGGATCCACTTCAACTGCTAACCGGAGAGAGATTCATATTTTCTCTGATGCATCAGTTGAAGCTATTGCTGCAGTAGCCTATTTGAAGACCTCTGAACTGAATGGAGAATCACACTGTAGTTTTGTCCTAGGCAAGGCAAAACTCACACCCAAGCCTGCACATACCATACCAAGACTTGAACTTTGTGCAGCCGTGCTAGCAGTAGAAATTGCCGAGGTCATACGAAGTGAAATGGACACTAGAATTGATTCTTTCACCTTCTATACAGACAGTAAGGTAGTACTTGGTTACATAAACAACCAAACAAAACAATTTTATGTGTACGTCAGCAACAGGGTTGAACGTATCAAGAGATTCTCTCTACCAAGTCAATGGCATCACGTTCCCACTGAACTCAACCCAGCTGACTGTGGGACCAGAGCCGTGTCACCTGCCGCTCTTCAGGACAGCTTATGGCTGTCACCTCCCAAGGTTTCTGCGTGAGGACTCTTACTTACTCCCTATTGACACCACCTATGGGCTAGTAAACCCTGAAGATGATAAGAAAATAAGAACTGTGAACACCGCACTCCACACTTCTGTAAGTACAAAACAGAAGCTGCGGTCACACCATTACAGGCATCAATGGAAGCAGGTGCAGCATCTAGCCAATGTGTTCTGGCATCGCTGGAAGAAAAAGTATCTTCACCACCTTCAAGGTCGTAACAAATGGCAAGCATCTAAGCCGAATCTTAAGGTTGGAGACCTCATCCTTCTAAAAGACAAGGAAGTTTGTCGGAATGAGTGGCCTATGGGTCTTATTACTAAAGTTATGCCCAGCGTCGATAACAAAGTCCGGAAGGTAGAAGTCAAGGTAACCAAGGGAGGATCGACACGAACCTTTAGTCGACCAATTACAGAGTTAGTACTCCTTTTGCCAGGTGAGTGACTTGTGCAAGGACTAGCCATGCTGTTTGCACGGCGGGGAGTACATTGCTGCCATCTACAGGTTCTACTCAGAACTTTGGAATTCTTTGAAGACATCATACTGTGACTTTATGTTCTTCATCCTGTTGAACTTACGTTTATTATTTGCTTGTTGCATGTTTTTCTTTACAGGTTCCAGGACATTCGTCAGTATTGGACTTTTTGAAAATATATATTTTAGTTTAAGGTTATGAAATCTAAAGATTTCAGACGGGGAGTGTTGTGTTACACTATGTGATTATTCTTGCTCTGTGTCTTTAAGATCTGTCCCCTTCTTTCTAGCTGAACTCTCTCTCTCACCGTAGTTCTTTATATATCTCCTCCACTTCCTGATTCTGGTCATTACTCCTGTATTTCTTCCATGCTAACATCTTACATGTGGCTTACAACTGCAACGTTTTTCTACCTATGAATATCCATCATTAAACGGAACATTCGAAAGGATTCATCGTCTGTCGTCCTAACTGTGAGTTTATTCATTGAGTTAAACTGCCTGTATCGATGCAAGGGATAATAGCAAACCAGCTTGAGTAAGGCCTACTTAAACCTGGAGATGAACTTTATCGCTTTGTAGTTGAGACAGAACAGAAGCAGTACGGTGGCTGTGCTGCCACCTGATTGCTTCCACACACCCCTGGTAATGTGCGTCCCCTCGACCATGTATCCCGAGCTCCGCTTGCCCATCTGCGGGCACCGGGACAAGCATAGTGGGTGCGGCCGGGTAGGGGGGAGGGAACTGAGTGAACCTGCACCTGCTCTCCTCCCCTCCTTGTTGCTGACCCAGAAGCAATGTATTTGACATCACTTCCGGGTCCCCCTGTCAGTGTCCCCGGCCACTGCCCTGGACATTGCATTACATTCAGTGGACTTTTTGTTCCCTATGTTAGGGCTTGACAAATTTGCTTTGAATCTAGGAACCAGCTAAAAATGTTAAGAGCCTGAGTTTTTAACTAACAAAGCTTTATTTTCAACGACATAACCCCTTCTCTTATGTAGCCCTAATGTGTATCTTTACATAATTCATGACACACAGTTATGCCTCTCAGCTTTTACCTGTTAACTTTCCCTAAGGATCCCTAAGAACTTAGTACATTTAAAATTGTAATAAGTGAGCAATAGTCTCCAGTCTCTGGCTATCCCTCATTGCTATTACAGTTTTAAAGTGATATTAAAGGCTATATATATTTTTTAAAACAATAAACATGTCATACTTACCTGCACTGTGCAATGGTTTTGCACAGAGCAACCCCGATCCTCCTCTTCTCGGGTCCGCTGGCTCTCCTGGCCCCTTACTCCTGTCGAGTGCCCCCAGAGCAAGCAGCTTGCAATGGGAGCACCCGAGCAGGCTCGCTCCCGAGCCACTGCTGCCTGTCCATTTAGACACAGAGCCAACACTGATTGGCTCACTGACGTTGATTGACAGCAGCGGGTGCCAATGGTGCCCGCTGCCTTCTCAGCCAATAAGGAGGGAGAGTCCCCTGAGAGCCAATGTTCTCGTGCACATCTCTGGATTGAGAGGGGGCTCAGGTAAATACTAGGGGGGACTGGGGGAGCTGCTGCACACAGAAGTTTTTTTTTATTTTAACGCATAGAATGCATGAAGGTAAAAACCTTCTGCCTTTAGAATCACTTTAAATGTACTAAGTTCTTAGGAATCCTAAGAAGGTTAATAGGCAAAAGCTAAGCGGCATAACAGTGTGTAGACCAGTTTCGTGCATCTGTAAAGATACACATCAGGGCAACATAAGAGAAGGGGTGCTGTGCTTTTAAAGAAAAACATATGTAAAAATGAAATTTTTTAATATACAAGTCATTTTATACTTTGGATCAGCATGGAGGTTTCTGTTCACAGTTTAAAATGACAGAATAAAATTAAAGCTATAAATTACTTATACTTACCCTGTTGGTCCCATGAGGTGGGCAATTATAAGTAATTATGTTTTTTATTTTATTTAACCACTTACAGACTGGAAGATTTAATGACCGGGCCATTTTTTGCGATACGGCACTGCGTCGCTTTAACTGACAATTGCGCGGTCGTGCAACGCTGTACGCTCGTATTTGATCACCTCTGCGGTTTCTATTTTTTGCGCTATAAAAAAAAAAAAGAGCAACAATTTTGAAAAAAAAAAATATATTTTTAACTTTTTGCTATAATAAATATCCCCAAAAATGTTTAAAAAAAAAGTAATTTCTTCATCAGTTTAGGCCAATATGTATTCTACATATTTTTAGTAAAAAAAATCGCAATAAGCATATATTGATTGGTTTGCGCAAAAGTTATAGCGTCTACAAACTTTGGGAAAGATTTATGGCAATTATATGGCATTTTTTTTTTTACTAGTAATGGTGGTAACCTGTGATTTTTAGCGGCACTGCGACATTGCAGCTGACAGATCGGACACTTTTGACACATTTTTGGGACCATTGACATTTATACAGCGATCAGTGCTATAAAAATGCACTGATTACTGTGTAAATGTCACTGGCAGGGAAGGGGTTAACACTAGGGGCGATCAAGGGGTTAAATGTGTTCCCTTGTGAGTGTTTCTTACTGTGGGGGGATGGGACTGACTGGGGGAGGAGACATATTGCTGTTCGTAATTACTACAAACAACAGGGTCTCTTCTTCCCTGTCAGAACAGGGATTTGTGTGTTTACACACACAAATCCCCATTCCGGCTCTCATGTGTGGCCGGCGGTGATGCGCATCGGGTCCCCAGCTGTGCACCGCCTGCTATGGCTCTTAAAGAGGCTGACGTACCGGTATGTCGTTTTGCGGTAACAAACTACTTTGCTGACGTAAATGTGCGTGAGCCGGTCGGCAAGTGGTTAATTTATTTAAAAATCAGACAGCTGCCTCATTCAGTTACAATGCTACTGAATGAGACAGATTTGTCACTTGGTCATTTCAAGGGATGCATGTCCCTTTAACACTCTCAAAGTGTGAAGATTTATCACTTGAAGTTGTTAGGGCTAAAAGGTTTAATGTGTGAGTGTTGTAATCACGTGTAACATGCTGTGTCAGCTATTCTCTGCTCACCGCCCTGCTTGTCTCCAGCACTGTGAACGGGGACTAGCAGGGAACAGGAGAGGTGAACCACAGTGTGCTGAAAGAAAGGCGAGTGTGGGAGAACCTTTCTGCACAGCAGTGGATCTACTGGGGGAAGGGGCAGAGAATACACGGAGGTGCCGGTACGTGAAAAAAAAAAAAGTGTAGCTCTATAGATGTTAAAACAAAATCAGCTGCTCGGCACCAGGAACTGCATGTCCAGGTCGTAGGGGAATAGGAATTGCTCACACTTGGTGTCAACAGTAAATAGGCGGAGAAAAGCCCGGGCGCCAGGATGCAATTTCTAGCTACCATGGCGACCTGGCGCCTGGGATTTGTCGAGATGTGCCCTATGTGATGAAAGAAAAAGTTAAGTAAAAAATTTTTGGGGAGAATTGTAAAAAATAAAAGTTACAGTGCGCATGCGCGGGGACTCGGAGACGGACGTGCGCTGACCGAGCTCCCGGCACCCCGACCCACCGGAGCTAATAATAGCGCAGGCAGCGAGGTCCGAGAGCCAGGACCGATCACACACGAACCCCGAGGCGGTAATGAACCGGAGAGCTCAGGGACAGCTGCGGAAAGGGCACCACAAACAAAACATAGCCCAGAGGAGAGCGGGACCTCCCCCTACAGCACAGCCGCGATCCAAGATGGCGCCCGGCAAGCCAGACACGCGGGGCAGCACTGCAACAGCCAGATTTGACGGCGCTGCACAGAGAGGAGACAAGCAGCAAAATCCGGAGCCATCCAGGGATCCATTCTCCTCTCAATCCTCAGGAGAGGTGGAGACCGGACAGCGGGGTGAGTCACTTTCACATCCCCCATCCCCAGTCCTATACACTGACGGACATGACCCTATTAACTCCCCTGCCTCCCCTGCCTCCTCCATGGATAGGAACATGGCTGATCTAACAGAAGTCCTCATCAGCCAATCCAGCCAGGATATGCCACTTCCCCAGCTATCGCATTATTCCCCTGATGCTGTACTGTTGGGCAGATTCTCCACCATGCTGCAGCAGGAGCTCTCTAAGGCCTGCACATTAATTACCACAGACCTAAAAAAAGATATCCACAGCTTGGGAGAGCGTTTTGAGCTAATTGAAACCAAAGTAGACGGTACCATCAAAAGGGTCAATCAGAACTCAGCCATGGTGACAGACCTTCAGGACAGATTGGAAGAGGCGTTCACAAAAATCGAAGATTTGGAGAATCGTTCACGTAGATACAATGTCCGCGTGCGTGGCCTCCCTGAAACTCACACTGATCTAGAAGGGGCTATAAAGGACCTGATGAAAACCCTTATCCCTGACATCGCTACCCACCAAATGGAAGTGGATCGCGTTCACCGAGCACTGACAGCCCCAAGGGCCGACGGCCTACCACGTGACATTATCGTTAAGCCACATCACTACCGCATTAAAGAAAAGATGATGCTTGCAGCCCGCAACAGGCCGGACCTGTCGCTATTTGGAGCACCAATACAGCTTTTCACAGATTTGGCGCCATCAACGGTCCAGAAACGCAGAAACCTACGACCATTACTCCAGCAACTAATAGCCAAACAGATTAAGTATCGATGGGCGTTCCCTTTTAAGTTATCATTCACCTACAACGGAAAGTCCCACTCCTTTTCCACGTTCCAAGCGGGGGAAGACCTGCTGCTTGGTCTCGGCATCATTGCGCGGGACTCTCCGACTTCGTCTCCCCCTCACCCGGGTTGTCGTCCCCTCTCCCCGATGTGGCAGGATCGCACACGCTCACAGGCCAGAAATGCTCGCCGGAATACCTGAGTATTATTGCTCTTTTCTCTTATCTACCCCTTTTTGGGAACTGTTAGTGCTTGGTTGCACAGATATGGCCTGGGCTCATGGTGGACTATGGGCCTGATGGGGCCATCGTTACCGTTCACGGGTTACAAAGTTACTTGAGTTCCTGGTTTTTCGGAATGGCTATCAGCCGACTATTTTACAACCCCGACTGGCCCCAACTTGGTCAAAGGAACTTTGCTATTTTGCAGTATGGGGACCCTAGTCGGACCGCAATGTGGTTCCCCTGTTGGGCTGTGGCTCGGGGGCCGGAACGACCGATGGGGACCCTTCCGGCCCCGGCGTCACTGGCCTTGGGGACACATGTTACTATAGGTAGCCTGTTATGTTAAACTGTATTGATTGGTTTATGTCATTCCCGATATGACCTCTAATAGCCTGCTTGTATAGAGTGTATTCATATTTGGGTCGGGGTGGTCATGCTTGCCACCCAACTGCGAGACTACCTATCCTCCGACGAGGATGGTACCCTTGCACTTAATTTGCCGGATATTGTCTCTGGCAGGGGTTATTCCCCATACCTTTGTTTATCAGTTAGGATTGATTTATGTTGGTTATTCGGGCCTAAGGCCTATGCTTATATTTTATTGCTTTTATTTTTGTTTTTCTGCTTCTCTAATGCCTTTTCTTTTTTTCCCTTCCTCCTTTTTCTTCGGAGCCTCGAGTCGGCACCCTTCCCCTATGTCATGGTCTGAGAGGTCACCCAACCGAACAGCCTTCATTTTCGGGGCCCTTCCCGCTTTATTCACTGCGCAAGGTAAGAGTGCTCTGCCCTACCACGATGGCTACCACATATAACACAGACTACTCGATAGTTAGCCATAATGTACATGGATTTAATTCCCCTGCTAAGAGAACTAAGGCCTTCCAGTTTTATTATAAACAGAAGGCTGATGTCCTGCTTTTCGAAACGGACCCCCTTTACCCCCATCACTATTGTTAAGGACAAGGGCGGTAGGTATATAATGGCAGTGGGGCGGCTCCATGACCAGGAGGTGTCCTTTATATCATACTATGCCCCGAATACTGGGCAGCCGGAATTCTTTAGCAAAATGCTGAAGATTCTAATGCCCAAAGTCCAGGGTCAGGTCATTATGGGGGGCGATAGCAATATTCCCTTGGACAGAATTATGGATAAATCGGACTCCTCTAAACCAATATTAAAGCGCCCACCGACTGGCAGCAGCAAGGTTGCACGTCTGTTTCATTTACATGACCTCATTGACGCCTGGCGAGAAAATAACCCTACGGTCAGGGACTTTACACACTTTTCGCAGGTCCATCATACTTACTCTAGGATAGATCACGTTTTAGTACGCACGCCTTTGCTCCCATTTATTAAGTCAGTTAAGATCTTATCTACCCCTTGGTCTGATCATTCCCCGATCAAACTCTCTACTACAGGGCTGTGGACTAAATCTAGACCCTCCCCGTGGAGACTTAATGTAAGCCTGCTGAATGACCCTATAATCTTTTTAGAGATTCAAAAGGAAATACAGGAATACTTTAGACTTAATAAGGCGTCAGACACATCCCCCGCAATTAACTGGGTGGCCCATAAATCAGCGATTCGGGGCATATTGTTGCAAGTGGCGGCCAGGGTTAAACGCAATAGGGAACAGGCAAATAAGCGTCTTGAAGCAAACTTAGACGACTTACTTAGCGAACAGTATAGGAATCCCCTGGTAGATATAAGGCATAAAATTGACGAGGCTCGATTAGCACTCAATCTTAGCTTGACTACACAAGCGGAGAAACATATTAGCTGGTCTAAACACAGGTTCTACACGATGGGGGATAAGCCTACCACAATGTTAGCTAGAAAGCTGGTTCCTCGACCGTACACTCCGACTTTGCCTAAACTAAGATTATCCACGGGCCTTACCTCCCAGAACCCTGAACGGATAATTGGAGAATTTCACAAGTTTTACACTAAGCTGTATGGAGCACAGGACAAATTCGATCCATCCGGAGCGAACACATTCTTTCACGACTTACAGCTGCCTAAATTGACACAAACCCATGCGGAACTGATGGACGGTGCTCTTACAGAGCCTGAAATCAGGGCTGCAATCAAAACCTTGCACCCTACTAAGGCCCCTGGGCCAGATGGATTCCCGGGCCACTACTATAGGAAGTATCAAGATCTTCTAGCAGCACATCTCTGTACTTACTTTAATGATCTGAGAAGCGGTAGTGAGCTCCCCTGCCATGAAAATGTAGCTTATATAAGTGTTATCCCGAAGCCGGGGAAGGATCATGGAGACTGTACCAATTACCGCCCAATTTCCTTAATCAATACGGATCTAAAGATCCTGACCAAAATACTGGCCCAGAGACTTAATACTTTTCTTCAGTGTTATATTCATCCTGACCAAGCAGGTTTTGTCCCGACAAGACAGGCATCTGACCAAACCCGCCGCTTAATTAACCTTATTTCGGTGGTTCAGTCTGATTGGGACGGAAAGGGGACTAGGAGGGGGATGTTACTTTCCTTGGATATCCGGAAGGCGTTCGATTCCATCTCCTGGGACTATCTCTTTGATGTACTCACTCGCTTTGGATTTGGGGGACGCTTTCTGGGTCTCCTTCATATATTATATGATTCCCCTAGTGCCTCGCTAATGCTCAGAGGATATACTTCCCAAACATTTCCGATCAGGAGAGGAACTAGACAGGGTTGCCCGTTGTCACCGTTATTATTCGCCCTGGCGATTGAGCCACTAGCGATCAAAATTCGCGCATGCAGAGATATTCAGGGCATTTATTGCGGAGACTATGAACACAAATGTTTACTCTTTGCGGATGACTTGTTGCTGACCTTGACCTCACCGATCACATCCCTGCCTAATTTATATGCTATTTTGCAACCTTTTTCCAACATCTCTGGGTTGGTAATCAACCATAGTAAGTCAAGGGCACTGAACTTATCTTTGCTAAGCTCCACCCAGGCAACACTTGAAAAATCATTTCAATTCCGTTGGGAATCCACAGCTCTCCCTTATTTAGGCATACAACTGACCTCATCTGTCGGCAAGTTGTACAAAGGGAATTATCCAGCCCTTTTCAAACGGCTAACAGAAGACTTGGCTAAGTGGCAGGTTCACCCGCCATCGTGGTTTGGCAGACTTCACTCAATTAAAATGAATGTTCTACCCCGCTTATTGTATTTCTTCTGCACCTTGCCAGTCTCATTGGTCCGTGAAGACCTTAAACAATTTCAGAATAAAGTTCTACAGTTTATTTGGGGTGACAAAAGACCCAGGGTGAATAGGAGCACTTTATACGCATTGAAGCGGAGAGGAGGACTTGGTCTACCAGACTTCTTAAAATATTTTTATGCTGCCCAGGTAGCACAACTCACAAAGTTTCACACCCAACGGGCACAGGCCATTTGGATGGCTATGGAATCTTATTCTTGCCGTCCCAAACCTATTTCCCATATTTTATGGCTACCTATTAAGGAGCGACCTCCTATACTTTGCCCTACTTTATCCATGTCATTGGAAATATGGGACAGACTCTCCAGATCTCATAAATTCAAGTCTCCTCATTCTCCGCTGGCACCTCTGCTTCAAAACAATGCATTCACCCCGGGTCTCGCCCCACTAGCATTCGAATGGTGGACTAATAAGGGGTTCATGCGTATTGCAGACCTTTGTGATCATAGAGGTATGCTGTCCGAACGGACTATGACTGACAGGCATCAAGTGCCCCCAGCAGAGGGTTATAGGTTTGCCCAGATCTCACATTATGTACAAACCTTGGCCCGTAAGAGCGACCTAGCAACCCAAACTCCCATGGAACATTTATGCAAAAATTATGACAAAATTAAGGGCCATTTATCTGCTATATATTCAATATTGCTGAGCGCATCGACAAAGCTGAACTATATGATCCAATGGGAGACCGACTTGCAGGAAACCCCGGATCTGGACGAATGGCATAAGATAGCCGAGACGGCATCACGTTCGCTCATCAACACTTCCATAATTGAGGCCAATTATAAGGTTCTGCTGAGGTGGTATATGGTGCCGGTCAGACTGGCAACTTTTGTTTCAGGGGCTACCCAGCTGTGCTTTAGAGGATGTGGCCAGGTGGGCACAACCTATCATATTTGGTGGACGTGCCCAAAGGTTAGGAAGTTTTGGATCAGGGTGTATAATTTTGCTTACTCCCTTACCCAACTAAACCTGACTAAATCAGCTAAGCAAGCACTACTGGGGGGTGGAGATGTGAAAGCCTCCAAGTCCTGCAAGAGGCTTTTGACATTTATATTTATTTCAGCCAAAATCACCATCGCTAGGAACTGGAAATCGGCAGCTCTACCATTCGAGCAGCTTAAAGGTAAATTATCATGGTTGATGCTAAACGAACGCTTGACCGCATTGGCCCAAGATAAAATGAAATTGTTTCATAAAGTGTGGGACCCATGGATTTGTTACATAACAAATGACCCCAGGATGTTTGCAGCTTAACCTAAAGGGTTAGGTTGGGGTGTCCGGGTGCTGAGTCAGAGCTCCTTCCCCCCCTCCCCCCCATTCCCCCTTCTCAACTGTTCTTTCCTCACTCTGTCTTCTCCCTTCTATTCTTTGCCTCTGTTCTCTTTTTTTTTTCTTTTTTTTTTTTTGTTTATTTTTGGAGTCGGATCCAGACCTTAGAGGTTTGTGCGGCTCCCTGTTTTCTAAAGCTCCTACGGGATCATTGTCAGTCTGATCTGGCCTCTGGGCTGCCCGCACAGCCAGCGGAGTTGCGCCCCCCCCCGATAGGCTGATGGGGGGACGGCTCTTCTGGGCGGGCGGTTCAGATAGGATCTGGGATGTGAAGAGGGGCCAATGGCTCTGCGGAGCATTGGATTTATGTGAGCTATTAAGTGGCGATAATTTTTTTTCTTCTTCTTTTTTTTTTTCTTTGCATGGACCCCTACACGCAGGGATCTTCACTATGTGGCCTAGAATGTTGATTGTGACTGTACAATGTTATGATGCGGCTTTTATACATTTTGTATGACAAAACTTGAATAAACATATTGAAACATAAAAATAAAAGTTACACTCAAGCACATAAAATCCTCCCCCCCATAATTTGCAGGCCCCTCACCCACACATATATACGCACGTACAAATGTAAATGCATGCATTGGGGTGCCAATGTACAGTGGGTACGGAAAGTATTTAGACCCCCTTAAATTTTTCACTCTTTGTTATATTGCAGCCATTTGCTAAATTAATTAAGCCATTTTTCCTCATTAATGTACACACAGCACCCCATATTGACAGAAAAACACAGAATTGTTGACATTTTTGCAGATTTATTAAAAAAGAAAAACTGAAATATCACATGGTCCTAAGTATTCAGACCCTTTGCTCAGTATTTAGTAGAAGCACCCTTTTGATCTAATACAGCCATGAGTCTTTTTGGGAAAGATGCAACAAGTTTTTCACACCTGGATTTGGAGATCCTCTGCCATTTCTCCTTGCAGATCCTCTCCAGTTCTGTCAGGTTGGATGGTAAACATTGGTGGACGGCCATTTTTAGGTCTCTCCAGAGATGCTCAATTGGGTTTAAGTCCGGGCTCTGGCTGGGCCATTCAAGAACAGTCACGGAGTTGTTGTGAAGCCACTCCTTTGTTATTTTATCTGTGTGCTTGGGGTCATTGTCTTGTTGGCAGGTAAACCTTCGGCCCAGTCTGAGGTCCTGAGCACTCTGGAGAAGGTTTTCGTCCAGGATATCCCTGTACTTGGCCTCATTCATCTTTCCCTCGATTGCAACCAGTCGTCCTGTCCCTGCAGCTGAAAAACACCCCCACAGCATGATGCTGCCACCACCATGCTTCACTGTTGGGACTGTATTGGACAGGTGATGAGCAGTGCCTGGTTTTCTCCACACATACCGCTTAGAATTAAGGCCAAAAAGTTCTATCTTGGTCTCATCAGACCAGAGAATCTTATTTCTCACCATCTTGGAGTCCTTCGGGTGTTTAACAAACTCCATGCGGGCTTTCATGTGTCTTGCACTGAGGAGAGGCTTCCGTCGGGCCACTCTGCCATAAAGCCCTGACTGGTGGAGGGCTGCAGTGATGGTTGACTTTCTACAACTTTCTCCCATCTCCCGACTGCATCTCTGGAGCTCAGCCACAGTGATCTTTGGGTTCTTCTTTAGCTCTCTCACCAAGGCTCTTCTCCCCCGATAGCTCAGTTTGGCCGGACGGCCAGCTCTAGGAAGGGTTATGGTCGTCCCAAACGTCTTCCATTTAAGGATTATGGAGGCCACTGTGCTCTTAGGAACCTTAAGTGCAGCAGAATTTTTTTGTAACCTTGGCCAGATCTGTGCCTTGCCACAATTCTGTCTGAGCTCTTCAGTCAGTTCCTTTGACCTCATGATTATCATTTGCTCTGACATGCACTGTGAGCTGTAAGGTCTTATATAGACAGGTGTGTGGCTTTCCTAATCAAGTCCAATCAGTATAATCAAACACAGCTGGACTCAAATGAAGGTGTAGAACCATCTCAAGGATGATCAGAAGAAATGGACAGCATCTGAGTTAAATATATGAGTGTCACAGCAAAGGGTCTGACTACTTAGGACCATGTGATATTTCAGTTTTTCTTTTTTAACCACTTCAATACCATGCACTTATACAGCTTCCTGCCCAAGCCAATTTTGAGCTTTCAGCACTGTCGCAATTTGAATGACAATTGCGCGGTCATGCTACACTGTACCCAAACAAATTTTTTATCATTTTGTTCCCACAAATAGAGCTTTCTTTCGGTGGTATTTGATCGCCTCTGCGATTTTTATTTTTTGCACAACAAATAAAAAAAGAGCGAAAATTAAAAAAAAAACTACGTTTTTCTTTGTTTCTGTTAATTTTTTTTGTAAGTAAGTACCTTTTCTACTTCAATGATGGGCACTGATAAGGCGGCACTGATAAGGCGACACTGATGGGCAATGATGAGGTGGCACCAGTGAGGTGGCACTGATGAGGTGGCACTGATGATGGGCACTGATAGGCGGCACTGATGGGCACTGATATGTGGCACTGGTATGCGGCACTGATTGGCACTCATAGGCGGCACTGATTGGCACTCATAGGCAGCACTGATTGGCACTCATAGGCGGCACTGATGGGCACTTATAGGCGGCACTGATGGGCACTTATGGGTGGCACGGACGGGCACTGATAGGTAGGCACAGATGGGCATGGATGGGCACTGATGGGTGGCACTGATGGACACTAGTAGGTAGCACTGGTGGCACTGGTGCCCAGCAATGCCAGCCACCACACATTGTGAAAGTGCCAGTCAGTGCCCATTTGTGGGCACTGATTGGCATATTTTTTTTATGTTTTTATTTTATTTACTACATGTGGATGGCCATGGGGGCCATCCACATGATTGGGGCTTCCCTGGTGGTCTTGGGGGGCTTCCCTGGTGGTCTAGTGTGGGTATCCGAGGAGGGGCTGCGCTGATAAACAATCAGCGCGAACCCCCCCTGTCAGGAGAGCCGCCGATCGGATCTCCTCTACTCGCGTCTGTCAGACGCGAGTGAGGAAGAGCCGATCAACGGCTCTTCCTGTTTACATTGTGATCAGCCGTGATTGGACACGGCTGATCACGTGGTAAAAAGCCTCCGACGGAGGCTTTTTACCGAGATCAGTGTAGCGGTGGGTCAGACTGACCCACCGCTCCACCGATCGCCGCGATGCGCGCCCCCCGGGCACGCGGCGGCTGTTATCCCGCAGGACGTCATATGACGTCCAGTGTGGATAACTGAACCACTTCCCGGACGTCAATCTGCTATTGACGGGGCGGGAAGTGGTTAATAAATCTGCAAAAATGTCAACAATTCTGTGTTTTTCTGTCAATATGGGTGTTGTGTGTACATTAATGAGGAAAAAAAATGAACTTAAATGATTTTAGCAAATGGCTGCAATATAACAAAGAGTGGAAAATTTAAGGGGGTCTGAAAACTTTCCGTACCCACTGTACATTGCAATACACATGCCGGAGTGAGAGCAATATTTGCAGCAGCAGACCTCCTCCGTAACATTAAACTGACGACCTACAGGGGGCCTTTAAAATCTTGCCTATGGAAAATACAGGGTACTAAAGTTTGTTGCTATTTCACGGGCGCACGCAAATTTAAGATTTGACATGTTGGGCTATTTGTTGGGCTATTTACTCGCTGCAACCTTGTCTTTTATATTGTACTAAAACATTGGTTCATTTATTGCATTTGTATGCCCTAAAATTACATTTAGTGTATTTTTAAATGAGATTTTGCATTTCTTAGACCTTTGCGGTAATATCGTGTAAAATAAAAAAATGGGACTACCACTATTTTATTCTCTAGGGCAGGGGTCTGCATACTTTTCAAACAAAGGGCCAGTTTATTGTCTTTCAGACTTTAGGAGGGCCGGATTGTGGCCAGCAGAGGCAATAGATGTCAATGGCCCAGCATCAGTGAAAATAAATATGGCCCCAGGGTTGGTGGTTAATAGGAAGAGGAGTAGTATCCCATCATTGGTATCGGTGAAAGATATAGTGCCCCATTGTTGGTGTAAGTGGGAGAAATATTGCCTCATACCAGTGGGAGGAATATTGCCCCAAGGGCCAGATAAAGGCTAGCAAAGGGCCACATCTGGCCCTCGGGCCGCAGTTTGGAGACTCCTGCTCTAGGGTGTCTGCTTTCAGACAATATTTGATGTTTTGGTGGGTTTTAAGTAATCTTCAGGCCTAAAATGATTTTTTAAAAGAAAAAATGCAAAAATGAAGGGTTAAAATATATTTCCTCAGGTAAGCCTTATTATAAGGTTACCTTAGGTACAAGTTTATAACAGTATACTTACTAGTGCTTTAACCTGAAGCTTGGCTCGGCATAGCTTGCAAGTAGTTTCAAAGAAGAGGGTAAGGGGTCAGAATGGGGGGGGGGGAGAGGCGGATCAGTGGGAAACAACAGTTTCTGGGGTGCATTTTATAACCTATCCAATTGCTAATAGCCAACAAGTTTAGTAGCCACCTATGGACTTAATTTCAAACTATTAAAAATGAACATATATGTTGCAGGCTGTCTCCAGCATTAACACCGTAGTTCTTGTTTTTCTGAAGCCCCCGTAACAAATTTTTATGTTCAAATCTAAGAAAATAAAAAAAACACGCTTGCTCTGGTTGTCTTCTGATGCCCTCCTGACAATAAGCTATATGTTTAGTGTTTAAAGAGATAAAAAACAAAGGCAGACGCCGCTGAAGTAAAACTGTGTAATTTTAATATAGCAGTAACATTAACCACTTAAGCCCCGGACCATTTTGTAGCTAAAGGACCAGAGCTGTTTTCAGAATTTTGCACTGCGCTGCTTTAACTGTAAATTGTGCAGACATGCAATGTTGTACCGAAACGAAATTTGCGTCCTTTTCTTCCCACAAATAGAGCTTTCTTTTAATGGTATTTGATTGCCTCTGCGATTTTAATTTTTTGCGATTTAAACGGAAAAAGACCAAAAATTTTGAAAAAAAATGATATTTTCTAATTTTTGTTATAAGACAAATCGAATAAACTAAATTTTAGTCATACATTTAGGCCAAAATGTATTCAGCCACATGTCTTTAGTAAAAAAAATGTCAATAAGCGTATATTTATTGGTTTGCGCAAAAGTTATAGCAGCTACAAACTAGGGTACATTTTCTGGAATTTACACAGCTTTTAATTTATGACTGCCTATCTCATTTCTTGAGGTGCTAAAATGGCAGGGCAGTACAAAACCCCCCAAATGACCCAATTTTGGAAAGTAGACACCCCAAGGAAATTGCTGAGAGGCATGTTGAGCCCATTGAATATATTTTTTTTGTTGTCTCAAGTGATTGAATAATGACAAAAAAAAAAAAAATTACAAAAAGTTGTCACTAAATGATATATTGCTCACACATGCCATGGTTATATGTGGAATTACACCCCAAAATACATTCTGTTGCTTCTCCTGAGTACGGGGATACCACATGTGTGGGACTTTTTGGGAGCCTAGCCGCGTACGGGCCCCCGAAAACCAAGCACCGCCTTCAGGCTTTCTAAGGGTGCAAATTTTTGATTTCACTCCTCACTACCTATCACAGTTTCGAAGGTCATAAAATGCCAAAATAGCACAAACCCCCCCAAATGACCCCATTTTAGAAAGTAGACACCCCAAGGAAATTGCTGAGAGGCCTGTTGAGCCCATTGAATATTTTTTTTTTGTCCCAAGTGATTGAATAATGACAAAAAAAAATTACAAAAAGTTGTCACTAAATGATATATTGCTCACACATGCCATGGTTATATATGGAATTACACCCCAAAATACATTTTGCTGCTTCTCCTGAGTACGGGGATACCACATGTGTGGGACTTTTTGGGAGCCTAGCCGCGTACGGGACCCCGAAAACCAAGCACCGCCTTCAGGATTTCTAGGCACAAATTTTTGATTTCACTCCTCACTACCTATCACAGTTTTGAAGGCCATAAAATGCCAAAATAGCACAAACCCCCCCAAATGACCCCATTTTGGAAAGTAGACACCCCAAGCTATTTGCTGAGAGGCATGGTGAGTATTTTACAGCTCTCATTTGTTTTTGAAAATGAAGAAAGAAAATATTTATTTTTTATTTTTATTTTTTTCAATTTTCAAAACTTTGTGACAAAAAGCGAGATCTGCAAAATACTCACCATACCTCTCAGCAAATAGCTTGGGGTGTCTACTTTCCAAAATGGGGTCATTTGGGGGGTTTTGCGCCATCTGGGCATTCCATGGCCTCCGAAACTGTGATAGGCAGTGAGAAGTGAAATCAAAAATTTACACCCTTAGAAAGCCTGAAGGCGGTGCTTGGTTTTTGGGGTCCCGTACGCGGCTAGGCTCCCAAAAAGTCTCACACATGTGGTATCCCCGTACTCAGGAGAAGCAACAGAATGTATTTTGGGGTGTAATTCCACATATGCCCATGACATGTTTGAGCAATATATCATTTAGTGACAACTTTGTGCAAAAAATAAAAATAAAAAAAAATTTCCGCAACTTGTGTCAACATATAAAATATTCCATGGACTCGACATGCCTCTCAGTATATAGCTTGGGGTGTCTACTTTCCAAAATGGGGTCATTTGGGGGGGTTTTGAACTGTTCTGGCATTTTATACACAACATTAGGAAGCTTACATCCACTCTTCTAACCACTTGAAGACAAAGCCCTTTTTGACACTTTTTGTTTACATGAAAACATTTTTTTTTTTTTTGCAAGAAAATTATGTTGAACCCCCAAACATCATATATATTTTTAAAGCAAAGGCCCTACAGATTAAAATGGTGGGTGTTGCATTTTTTTTTTTCTACACAGTATTTGCGCAGCGATTTTTCAAACGCATTTTTTGGGGAAAAAATACACTTTTTTTAATTTTAATGCACTAAAACACACTATATTGCCCAAATGTTTTATGAAATAAAAAAGATGATCTTAGGCCGAGTACATAGATACCAAACACGACAAGCTTTAAAATTTCGCACAAACGCGCATTGGCGACAAACTACATACATTTTTAAAAGCCTTTAAAAGCCTTTACAGGTTACGCCGTTAGATTTACAGAGGAGGTCTACTGCTAAAATTACTGCCCTCGATCTGACCTTCGCGGTGATACCTCACATGCATGGTGCAATTGCTGTTTACATATGACGCCAGACCGACGCTTGCGTTCGCCATTGGGCAAGAGCAGGGCAGGACAGGGGTGCTTTTTTTTTGTTTTGTTTTTTTATTATTAATTTTGCTTTTTTATTTTATTTTTAAACTGTTGCTTCCATATTTATTTATTTGTTATCATTTTTATTGTTATCTCAGGGAATGTAAATATCCCCTATGATAGCAATAGGTAGTGACAGGTACTCTTTTTTTGAAAAAACTGGGGTCTATTGGACCCTAGATCTTTCCTCTGCCCTCAAAGCATCTGACCACACCAAGATCGGTGTGATAAAATGCTTTCCCAATTTCCCAATGGCGCTTTTTATATCCGGGGGGAGACATTCCCTCCCACTGCTTGTAAAAGCAGTCCAGAGGCTAATTAGCCACTAGGATTGCTTTTACATGAAAGCCGGCCACTGGCTGAAAAGAATGATACCAAGATGATACCTAAACCCGCAGGCATCATTCTGGTATAAACATTCAAAGTCCAGCGACATACCAGTACGTTGCTGGTCCTTGTTGGACATGTATTGTAATCTTTTTTTTCATGCAACCTGTTGGCTGAACGAAAAAAAAAGATTGATCTGTGGGTATGCCCACCATTAGAATACCGCCCTTCATCCACCCACTTCTAATGATGGGCATACACCATTTATATATGCCGAAACATGGGGGCATCTTCCCGCAAAAGTTATGCCGCGTACACATGGTCAGACTTTTCCACGGGCAAGCCTCCGTCGGAATTTCGACCGTATGTACGTGGTATTAGGAGCAAAATCGCTCCTCCGCTCCTCCGCCCCTGCTGCCCCAATGCTTCGGCATATATGCTTTTTTTTTTTTAACTGTGGTGGTGAAATCACCTCCTGTCTCTGCGAATGCTGCAGTTATGTGTGTTGTGTTTTGCAAGTGACAGTGATCGATCGATACTGCACTTGGGTGGCCTGGGCTGGACGGAGGGGCAAAACGCAGGTGCTAGCAGGTATCTGGGCTGATCCCGCTAACACTGCGTTTTTGGGAACCCTAAACTGCTGGGGACGCTAGTATAGATCTGATCAGATCAGATATTGATCTGTTCAGATACTATACCACTAAGGGTGGTGTATGCTTCACACGTGGGTGTTAGCGTTACTGGCACTAACCTGACGCTGCCTGGGGTGTGACGCAGACCCTCTCTGACGCTAAAACCTAATTGATATCACCCGCCGGGCGATCAGGGGGTTAAACCTTTATTGGGTTATATACGGCGGGTGCCCTGACACTATAAAAAGCAAACTAACTAACCAGTGTCACCCGTAACACTTATATGGTGATTACTGGTGAAAGGGTTAACTAGGGGCAATTAGGGGGTTAAAACCTTTATTAGGTAATATATGGGGGTACCTGACGCTATATAAAAACCTGACGGCGAACCTAAAAAAAAATTACTGGCTACCTATCAGCATCACCGACACTAAGACAGCGATCAGAAAAACTATCGCTTAGCGACAGTGGTGATAGGGGGTGAAAGGGTTATCTGGGGGGCGATCAAGGGGGTTAAACCTTTATTAGGTAATATATGGGGGTACCCGATGCTATAAAAACCTGCGGCGAACCTAAAAAAAAATACTGGCTACTGATCGGCATCACCAACGCTAAGACAGCGATCAGAAAAACGATCGCTTAGCGACAGTGGTGATAGGGGGTGAAAGGGTTACCTGGGGGGCGATCAAGGGGGTTAAACCTTTATTAGGTAATATATGGGGGTACCTGACGCTATAAAAACCTGCGGCGAACCTAAAAAAAATACTGGCTACCGATCGGCATCACCAACGCTAAGGCAGCGATCAGAAAAATGATTGCTTAGCAACGGCGGTGCTAGGGGGTGAAAGGGTTATCTGGGGGCGATCAGGGGGTTAAACCTTTATTAGGGGGGTTAGGGGGCTACACTGGACCTAAAACTAACTTTAGTGACACTTTTACAGTCACAAATGTCACTGATTGCAGTGATCAGTAAATAAATGGTCACTGCTATCAGTGACACTTTGACTGGGGGCTGGGGGGTGGCCTGGGGGGGCGATTTATGTGCCTATCTGTCCTGGTGTCAGTGTAGTGTTTTGTGCACTAACCTGCATCTTCTCCTGTATGGCGCTCGGTATATGTGAGCGCCGCAGGAGAGATGACATCACTTCCTCTGCCTGTGTAAACATTACACAGGCAGGGAAGCTCTCTCATTCGCCGGGAGCGATCGAGAGGGGGTGGCCGGAATCGAACGGCCGTCCCCTCATCCCTGATCGCTCCCAAATGAATAACGGGCGCTCACTGTAAAGAAGGGGGGTCCGATCGGACCCCCCATCTATACAAAGGCAGTCACGTAGATATACGTGATTCTTCCTGTCGGTGCCATTCTGCCGACGTACTTTTAAAGTGGGCGGTCGTTAAGTGGTTAAAACACTCACATTAAGGTGTCTTTAGATCGGCATGTGGGGGTCCTGTGGGATGTGCACCTCCGCTCGTGCCAGCAATGGTCAAGCCCAGTGCAGTGGAGCCGGTGTTCAATCCTGTGGAGAGTCTTCCGGGTCTCGTGCGGCGGCCGAATGGAGGCCTGGAGTGCAAGCTGCTCGTCTGTGCTGAGTGCTGAGGCGCAGCGTGGGGCGGGATGGCGTCACAGGACCAAGATGTAATGCATTTCGGTGCATGCGCAGTAAGAGGAAGAACACACTACGCTCAAAAGGTGAGCGTAGTGTGTTCTTCCTCTCACTGCGCATGCACCGAAATGCATTACATCTTGGTCCTGTGACACCATCCCGCCCCACGCTGCGCCTCAGCACTCAGCACAGACGAGCAGCTTGCGCTCCAGGCCTCCATTCGGCCGCCGCACGAGACCCGGAAAACTCTCCACAGGATTGAACATCGGCTCCACTGCACTGGGCTTGAACATTGCTGGCACGAGCAGAGGTGCACATCCCACAGGACCCCCACATGCCGATCTAAAGACACCTTAATGTGAGTGTTTTAATGTTACTGCTATATTAAAATCACACAGTTTTACTTCAGCGGCGTCTGCCTTTGTTTTTTATCTCTTTACATGCTCTGGGGTACAGCTTCTGCTCCCCCTTGTTTGCAAGGCAGCCTAGAAGTTCAAAAAGACTGTTACCTCACCACAAAGCAAACTGCTTAAAGCAGGGTTCCCCAACCCCCGGTCCGCGGCCCACTGCCGGGCCGTGGCCTATTTGCAGATGGGCCGCGAAGGCTGCACTGTGTGAGGTGCGGCAGTGGGCAAGCAGAGAGATGACATCTCTCACCCCCAGCCCAGATCACGGCACTTCCGCCCACACAGCGGGGCTCCTATACTGCGGTGAGGCGCGGGAGCAGAGAGATGAGATCACCTCTCGCCGCCCACCTGGAACGCGGCACTTCCGCCCACACAGCAGGGCTGTTATACTGCAGCGAGGCACGGGAGCAGAGAGATCATCTCTCACCGCCCGCCCCGCATTACCGCTGTTCTCCCTCACCTGCCTGTACTGCCACCACGGCAGGTGACAAAAAAAACTACTGGCAGGTGGCAAACCACGTCTGGTGGCAGGTGGCAATCCACACCTGGTGGCAGGTGACATGGCAAGTAGCAATCCACACCTGGTGGCAGGTGGCAAGTGGCAATCCGCACCTGGTGGCGGGCAACGTGGCAAGTGGCAATCTGCACCTGGTGGCAGGCGACGTGGCAAGTGGCAATCCGCACCTGGTGGCAGGCGACGTGGCAATCCACATCTGGTGGCAGGTGTTGTGGCAATCCACATCTGGTGGCAGGTGACATGGCAATCCACACCTGGTGGCAGGTGATGTGGCAAGCAACAATCCACACCTGGTGGAAGGCGACGTGGCAAGTGACAGACCGTATCTGGTGGCAGATTCAGCATTATGGTGAGTTTGAACTATTTCATTTTATATTACAATGCAATGACAGAAATAATGCGCTTCAATCATCCCAACACCATATCAGCCATTGTTCTGTGATGACTGAGGCGCTAACACCAGCCATTTCCCCGACAAACTGCCCGCGAAAAGCTACATAATCCAACCCCCCCGGGCCTTGGCACGATTCTATTCCACAACGCCGGTCCTCGTGCCAAAAAGGTTGGGGACCACTGGCTTAAAGGACTTCTTTGGACCTAGTGTCCCATGCTATATTTCAGTGAGCGCCACTAACCATGTACCTTTTTTGTATGTTTAGTGTTGTCTGTGAGGGTGACAGCTATTGCTCTCCTATTGCGAGGAAAGCAGAAAATAATAACCGCTTATATTTACTTACATTTCAACTGCTTTCCATTTGCAAAACAGTATCTCGCGGTTTCATCTGACTGGAGTTTACCTGTAGTGTACCCTGAACCACAACATTCTAGGATGACTCATTCTAGATGAAAGGCTCCCTTTAACATCTACACGGGGGAAGTTATTCAAATGGCTATTTAAAGATCATGTTCCTATTTTTAGACAATATTTTCAGTAAGAATCAATATGGTTTTATGGAAGACTTGTTCATGCAAATCTAATCTATTTGCTTTTAATGAGGAAGTAAGTAGAACTTTAAACTGGGGTGTTTCTTTAGGCTTCACTTGTATGTGCTTGGCTAGTAATAAAGGCCCAGCAGAAACAGTCTGTGCCTGACACAGAACCATCCTGTATTATTTTTCCTCTTTTAATATCTTTAGTTTAGAAATAGAAATTTAAACTAGTGTTTGCAGATGACACAGAATTGCATCAGGCTGTAAAAACTGAGGTCAGGTCAGTCAGAGCCAGGGGGGCCCCGTGTAGATACTTGAAGGAAGCACTGTTGCCAGCCTACCAGATTAAAATTTACTGGCACAACACCCAAAGTTTACTGGCACCGCCAAGTTTTTACTGACATTTTCAGAAGTTGCAAAATTATCGTTTTAAATGCAAATTTCAGTATTTAGGCTACAAACAAGTAGAATATGCAATTAGCAATGTGATTTAAAGTGGAGGTCCACCCTAAAAAAAAAAAAAATTACACCGAAATCCTGCAAAAAAAATAGAAATTACCAGAAATTGCGGTTGCTATGCGGATCTTCCTAATCTGCCTCTTCCTAGTCCGCGGCAGGTCTTTTTCCTCGTCCTCCTCACGTTGTCTTCTGGGTAATGGGGCGCGCTGCCTTCTGGGAACTGTGTGTATCCCAGAAAGCAGCCGCCCATTCACAAAGCGCCACGAGACCAGCGCATGCGCAGTAGGAAACGGGCAGTGAAGCCGCAAGGCTCCACTGCCTGTTTCCCTTAGTGAGGATGGCGGCACCGGGACCTGCCAGGATCGAGGGATCGGCCTTGGTGGGCTGACATCGCGGGCACCCAGGACAGGTAAGTGTCCTTATTAAAAGTCAGCAGCTATAGTGTTTGTAGCTGCTGACTTTAAAAAAAAAAATCACTCCTCTTTAAGGTAGATATTAACGCAAAAAAACATTTCTTATTTTATTCTTAATATAGTAAGTAAGTAGCTCAGGGACAGGAGGCAGGACACAGGAGGGCAAGAAAGAGAGTCACATGAAATTGACCCTCACGGAGACACTGACAGCAGTGTGCTGCAGCAGAGATCACCGGCACGACACGTCCCCTCCAGAGTCACAGTGACAGTCCCGCTCCCGGCTTGCCTTGCTCCCGTCCTACAGACCTGCACACGAGGCTCCATTGCACCATGTCATCACATGATATACTCAGGCGCCTCGTCCGCCAAGACCCCCACCGGCGGCGCCGAACACACTGTAGCAGGCACTTGGATGGTCTTGCCTGGCTCCAGAACAGGCAGCACAGTGGTGTAGTGGGTAGCACTTTCACCTAGCAGCAATAGGGTCGCTGGTTCAAATCCCAACCATGACACCATCTGCCTGGAGTTTGCATGTTCTCCCTGTGCCTGCGTGGGTGTTCCCCGGGTACTCTGGTTTCCTCCCACAATCCAAAGACATGCTGGTAGGTTAATCAGATCCTGTCTATAAATTGGCCCTAGTATGTGTATGTGTATGTGTTTGTAAGCGCGTCGGGACCCTTCGGGGTAAGACTGCGCTATATCAAGATACCTCTCAACTCAACTGCACGTGCACAGTTCCAAGCTGTGCGTCACAGCTATATTTTTTACTGGCAAACTTTTCCTGTCACTGGCATTTACTGGCAGGAGAAAAGTGACAGTTTTTTACTGGGTAGTAAAAATACTGATAGTTGGCAACTCTGAAAGGAAGTCCATACTGAGAGAAAAACACAAACTCCATTTGCTGAACCTCATCTAACAGTGCTGGTTCCTGGGCTGTCATGCCAATCCACCATCTTCAATCCTCCTTGAGTCCCTGTCCCAGTGCAAGTTTTCAGTAAAAAAAAAAAAAGTCATACTTTATAATTTACAATAGTATAAGGCCAGAAAGTTTTGATTCAACAGGATCAGTATGACAGCCAGACAACTAGTATTTTTAGCAGAAAGTCGCATATTGCAAAAAAGGAGAGGAGTTAAGGTTTGGGACTTTAAATGAGGAAATGGCCTGGTAAGGTCTAATACCTCCCATCCCTATCAATGTGAAAAGGGGGGGGGGGGTGGGAGGGGAGGGGGGGAAAAATTGGGACTTTATTTGACGCATGCGGGTGCAAATAAGTAGATAAATGGATGGGTAAAATTGATATTTAATGATTCATAAACAAGGTATATTACGGTAATAATATATATCTCAGAATCCAGTTCGATTCATACATGATAATAATACATAATCAAATAATATTCATGATTATAGACAACCACTTGCCGACCAGCAGCCGTCATTATACTGCTGCAGGTCGGAACGATCCCGCAAACCGTTGTAGCTGTATATCGGCTCCTTTAACCACTTAACGACCGCCCACTGTAAATATACGTCGGCAGAATGGCACCGACAGGCAGAATCACGTATATCTACGTGACTGCCTTTGTATAGTTGGGGGGTCCGATCGGACCCCCCTTCATTACAGTGAGTGGTGGTTAACTGATCGGGAGCGATCAGGCATGAGGGGACGGCCGTTCGATTCCGGCCACCCCCTCTCGATCGCTCCCGGCGAATGAGAGAGCTTCCCTGCCTGTGTAATGTTTACACAGGCAGAGGAAGTGATGTCATCTCTCCTGCGGCGCTCACATATACCGAGCGCCGTACAGGAGAAGATGCCAGGTTAGTGCACAAAACACTACACTGACACCAGGACACATAGGTACATAAATCGCCCCCCCAGACACCCCCAGATCACCCCCCAGATCACCCTCCAGCCCCCAGCCACAGTGTCACTGATTGCAGTGACCATTTATTTACTGATCACTGCAATCAGTGACATTTGTGACTGTAAAAGTGTCACCAAAGTTTAGTTTTAGGTCCAGTGTAGCCCCCTAACCCCCCCAAATAAAGGTTTAACCCCCTGATCGCCCCCCAGATAACCCTTTCACCCCCTAGCACCGCCGTCGCTAAGCGATCATTTTTCTGATCGCCGTCTTAGCGTCGGTGATGCCGATCGGTAGCCAGTAATTTTTTTTAGGTTTGCCGCAGGTTTTTATAGCGTCGAGTATCCCCATATATTACCTAATAAAGGTTTAACCCCCTTGATCGCCCCCCCAGGTAACCCTTTCACCCCTTAGCACCGCTGTCACTAAGCAATCGTTTTTCTGATCGCTGTTTTATTGTCGGTGATGTAGCCAGTTTTTTTAGATTCGCCGCAGGTTTTTATAGCGTCAGGTACCCCCATATATTACCTAATAAAGGTTTAACCCCCTTGATCGCCCCCCAGGTAACCCTTTCACCCCCTATCACCACTGTCGCTAAGCGATCGTTTTTCTGATCGCTGTCTTATTGTCGGTGATGCCGATAGGTAGCCAGTTTTTTTTTTAGGTTCGCCGCAGGTTTTTATAGCGTCAGGTACCCCAATATATTACCTAATAAAGGTTTAACCCCCTGATCGCCCCCCAGGTAACCCTTTCACCCCCTATCACCACTGTCGCTAAGCGATCGTTTTTCTGATCGCTGTCTTATTGTCGGTGATGCCGATAGGTAGCCAGTTATTTTTTTTAGGTTCGCCGCAGGTTTTTATAGCGTCAGGTACTCCCATATATTACCTAATAAAGGTTTAACCCCCTTGATCGCCCCCCAGGTAACCCTTTCACCCCCTATCACCACTGTCGCTAAGCGATCGTTTTTCTGATCGCTGTCTTAGTGTCGGTGATGCAGATCGGTAGCCAGTAATTTTTTTTAGGTTCGCCGCAGGTTTTTATAGCGTCAGGTACCCCCATAAATTATCTGATAAAGGTTTAACCCCCTTGATCGCCCCCCAGGTAACCCTTTCACCCCCTATCACCACTGTCGCTAAGCGATCATTTTTCTGATCGCTGTCTTAGCGTCAGTGATGCAGATCGGTAGCCAGTAATTTTTTTTAGGTTCGCCGCAGGTTTTTATAGCGTCAGGTACCCCCATATATTATCTAATAAAGGTTTTAACCCCCTAATTGCCCCTAGTTAACCCTTTCACCAGTGATCACCATATAAGTGTTACGGGTGACGCTGGTTAGTTAGTTTGCTTTTTATAGTGTCAGGGCACCCGCCGTATATATAACCCAATAAAGGTTTAACCTCCTGATCGCCCGGCGGGTGATATCAATTAGGTTTTAGCGTCAGAGAGGGTCTGCGTCACACCCCAGGCAGCGTCAGGTTAGTGCCAGTAACGCTAACACCCACACGTGAAGCATACACCCCCCTTAGTGGTATAGTATCTGATCAGATCAATATCTGATCTGATCAGATCTATACTAGCGTCCCCAGCAGTTTAGGGTTCCCAAAAACGCAGTGTTAGCGGGATCAGCCCAGATACCTGCTAGCACCTGCATTTTGGCCCTTCGTCCAGCCCAGGCCACCCAAGTGCAGTATCAATCGATCACTGTCACTTGCAAAACACAACACACATAACTGCAGCGTTCGCAGAGACAGGCCTGATCCCTGCGACTCCAGTGCTGTAGGAGTTGATTTCACCACCACAGTTAAAAAAAAAAAGCATATATGCCGAAGCATTGGGGCAGCAGGGGCGGAGGAGCGGAGGAGCGATTTTGCTCCTAATGCCGCGTACATACGGTCTAAATTCCGACGGAGGCTTGCCCGTGGAAAAGTCCGACCATGTGTGTGCGGCATAACTTTTTTGCGGGAGGATGCCCCCATGCTTCGGCATATATAAATGGTGCATGTATGCCCATCATTAGAAGTGGGTGGATGAAGGGCGGTATTCTAATGGTGGGCATACCCACCGATCAATCTCTTTTTTCGTTCAGCCAACTGGCTGCATGAAAAAAAAAAGCTTACAATACATGTCCAACAAGGACCAGCAACGTACTGGTATGTTGCTGGACTTTGAATGTTTATACCAGAATGATACCTGCGGGTTTAGGTATCATCTTGGTATCATTCTTTTCAGCCTGCGGCCGGCTTTCATGTAAAAGCAATCCTAGTGGCTAATTAGCCTCTGGACTGCTTTTACAAGCAGTGGGAGGGAATGTCCCCCCCGGATATAAAAAGCGCCATTGGGAAATTGGGAAAGCATTTTATCACACCGATCTTGGTGTGGCCAGGTGCTTTGAGGGCAGAGGAAAGATCTAGGGTCTAGAAGACCCCAGTTTTTTCAAAAAAGAGTACCTGTCACTACCTATTGCTATCATAGGGGATATTTACATTCCCTGAGATAACAATAAAAATGATAAAAAATAAATAAATAAGGAAGGAACAATTTAAAAATAAAATAAAAAAGCAAAATTAATAATAAAAAAAAAAAAAAAAAAAAAAAGCACCCCTGTCCTGCCCTGCTCTTGCCCAATGGCGAACGCAAGCGTCGGTCTGGCGTCATATGTAAACAGCAATTGCACCATGCATGTGAGGTATCACCGCGAAGGTCAGATCGAGGGCAGTAATTTTAGCAGTAGACCTCCTCTGTAAATCTAACGGGGTAACCTGTAAAGGCTTTTAAAAATGTATGTAGTTTGTCGCCAATGCACGTTTGTGCGAAATTTTAAAGCATGTCGTGTTTGGTATCTATGTACTCGGCCTAAGATCATCTTTTTTATTTCATCAAACATTTGGGCAATATAGTGTGTTTTAGTGCATTAAAATTAAAAAAAGTGTATTTTGTCCCCCAAAAATGCGTTTGAAAAATCGCTGCAGAAATACTGTGTAGAAAAAAAAATGCAACACCCACCATTTTAATCTGTAGGGCCTTTGCTTTAAAAATATATATAATGTTTGGGGGTTCAACATAATTTTCTTGCAAAAAAAAAAAATATGTTTTCATGTAAACAAAAAGTGTCAGAAAGGGCTTTGTCTTCAAGTGGTTAGAAGAGTGGATGTAAGCTTCCTAATGTTGTGTATAAAATGCCAGGACAGTTCAAAACCCCCCCAAATGACCCCATTTTGGAAAGTAGACACCCCAAGCTATATACTGAGAGGCATGTTGAGTCCATGGAATATTTTATATGTTGACACAAGTTGCGGAAAAAATAATTTTTTTTTTTTTGCACAAAGTTGTCACTAAATGATATATTGCTCAAACATGCCATGGGTATATGTGGAATTACACCCCAAAATACATTCTGCTGCTTCTCCTGAGTACAGATATACCACATGTGTAAGACTTTTTGGGAGCCTAGCCGCGTACGGGACCCCAAAAACCAAGCACCGCCTTCAGGCTTTCTAAGGGTGTAAATTTTTGATTTCACTTCTCACTGCCTATCACAGTTTCGGAGGCCATGGAATGCCCAGATGGCACTAAACCCCCCCAAATGACCCCATTTTGGAAAGTAGACACCCCAAGCTATTTGCTGAGAGGTATTGTAAGTATTTTGCAGATCTCGCTTTTTGTCACAAAGTTTTGAAAATTGAAAAAAAAAAAAAATATTTTCTTTCTTCATTTTCAAACACAAATGAGAGCTGTAAAATACTCACCATGCCTCTCAGCAAATAGCTTGGGGTGTCTACTTTCCAAAATGGGGTCATTTGGGGGGGTTTTGTGCTATTTTGGCATTTTATGGCCTTCGAAACTGTGATAGGTAGTGAGGAGTGAAATCAAAAATTTGTGCCTAGAAATCCTGAAGGCGGTGCTTGGTTTTCAGGGTCCCGTACGCGGCTAGGCTCCTAAAAAGTCCCACACATGTGGTATTCCCGTACTCAGGAGAAGCAGCAAAATGTATTTTGGGGTGCAATTCCATATATAACCATGGCATGTGTGAGCAATATATCATTTAGTGACAACTTTTTGTAATTTTTTATTTTTTTTGTCATTATTCAATCACTTGGGACAAAAAAAAAAATATTCAATGGGCTCAACAGGCCTCTCAGCAATTTCCTTGGGTGTCTACTTTCTAAAATGGGGTCATTTGGGGGGGTTTTGTGCTATTTTGGCATTTTATGGCCTTCAAAACTGTGATAGGTAGTGAGGAGTGAAATCAAAAATTTGCACCCTTAGAAATCCTGAAGGCGGTGCTTGATTTCCGGGGGCCCGTACGTGGCTAGGCTCCCAAAAAGTCCCACACATGTGGTATCCCCGTACTCAGGAGAAGCAGCAAAATGTATTTTGGGGTGCAATTCCACATATAACCATGGCATGTGTGAGCAATATATCATTTAGTGACAACTTTTTGTAATTTTTTTTTTTTTTTTAGTCATTATTCAATCACTTGAGACAAAAAAAAAATATTCAATGGGCTCAACATGCCTCTCAGCAATTTCCTTGGGATGTCTACTTTCCAAAATGGGGTCATTTGGGGGGGTTTTGTACTGCCCTGCCATTTTAGCACCTCAAGAAATGAGATAGGCAGTCATAAACTAAAAGCTGTGTAAATTCCAGAAAATGTACCCTAGTTTGTAGACGCTATAACTTTTGCGCAAACCAATAAATATACGCTTATTGACATTTTTTTTTACTAAAGACATGTGGCTGAATACATTTTGGCCTAAATGTATGACTAAAATTGAGTTTATTCGATTTTTCTTTTAACAAAAATTAGAAAATATCATTTTTTTTCAAAATTTTCGGTCTATTTCCGTTTATATCGCAAAAAATAAAAATCGCAGAGGCAATCAAATACCATTAAAATAAAGCTCTATTTGTGGGAAGAAAAGGACTCAAATTTCGTTTGGGTACAACATTGCATGTCCGCACAATTTACAGTTAAAGCAGCGCAGTGCAAAATTCTGAAATCACCTCTGGTCCTCTAGCTACCAAATGGTCCGGGGCTTAAGTGGTTAAGCAGGATAGCTTATACTTCTTTTACACTGGACACTGGCATCACCCTGGATCTTGGTTTTCACGTCCTAGAACGAGGCACTTTAAGATTCCAATAGTCACTTATCAGGTTTCTTTTGTTCTCACTCACTTTTGTTTTTTCTGGTGTTTTGGGCAGTTGGGCTTTAATTAGCCATATTTGCATACCTATTATAGCCCAATCATGTGTTTGGGCCACTCTGCACATTATTGACTCCTACCTTCACTATATTATTTCTCACAGAGGCCCAATTGATTGGTCTATTTACCAACTTAACTACACAAGGATTGTAATTATTGACACACAGCCACCTTGGATGCTGTCCTGCGTTGGTCGAAATTGTTTGGCGTACTACCACAGCTCCCAGAAATGACATCCCCGGTTGATCCACAGCCCCCAGTACCTTACCATCAATACACAGATACCCTTTGATTAACACGCCGTAGGGGGATTTTTATATCTATCCCATTGTTGCCAACTATCAATCATGCCCAACTTTTTAGGTATCAATACAATTACAATTTTTATTTATCATAGATCCAGATCACGTGCCTCGCTCCTGAAGATTGGCTCAAGCCATGAAACGCGTCGAGCTACAGATGCCGTGCTTTATTAATATGCCCATTCTAATAATTTTATGCATACTACCTTTGGTAATAGGCCTCATGGGTTTTTATATCAATTCCTTATAAGATGGTTTGTCTTTTTTATTGTTTTATTATCAACAATAGGGATCAGTGTGGCCTTAGATTGGGCATTACTGTGTAACATCTGTGTGTGTATATACATGACATTCATTGGACTATGTATCACTATATTGTATAATTTGTTTTACCATTAACGATGGGGATTAGAGAGGCCCCAGGTCATATTGGCATAATCTTGTATTACAATTGTCTATAATCATGAATATTATTAAATTATGTATTATTACCATGTATGAATCTAACTGGATTCTGAGATGTATATTATTACCATAATATACCTTGTTTAATCATTAAATATCAATTTTACCCATCTATTTATCTACTTATTTGCACCCGCATGCTTCAAATAAAGTCCCAATTCCCCCTCCCCCTTCTCCCCCCTTTTTCACATTAAGCAGAAAGTCAGCAAAGAAGCTCTCATATTCCTTATATGACAGATTCCCTGTTATATTGCAATAGACCCCAAACAGTAATAGCCCTTTTAGGAAGTCTTATGAGTACAATGCAGTTGGAATACAAAATGAATTAGTGAATTGCATATACAGAAGGTGGAAGATTCTTTCTGTACAGTCATTGACACACTGTACCAGGCCACCCCATTGCTGAAAAATGCCATTATAGGAGCACTGTTTATTATCCAGTATGAATGTACCATCGAATATTCCCAACCCTGCTATATGGCCTAATAGTCTTTGGAGGGTTATCATGACATTGTCTGCAATATTCTGTTATTTAATCCTGGCTCCCAGGCTTTTATATCTGGTCCCGAACACCACATTCTTAGTTCCCCTCACTTTCTTTCTCCCCAACAACCACAACTCCCACAGCTGCTAGTTTCCCACCTGTATTGATTTTGGCCATGTCCAATGTGGGCCCGTCCACCATTACATGTTGGTGGTTGGGTGACATCTACATTTGTAACCAAATAGCCACTTCAGAACTGCAAATAAGGTTGACTAATTTTGAGCAACTAAAATTCTGAGCCTTTTTCAGGATAGTGCTACCAGTCCAACAGTTTATGCATGTAAATCAGACCATGTCTATGCCTTTCACTTTTTAGAAATTCAAAAGATGGAGACTTTTTTCAGAGATGTTAAAAACACACGCCTACACCCCACAATCACATTTATAGGGTAAATTGGAATATGAACACATCAATTGATGCTCGTTTTTAGAAATATGCCACACAATTTACAAGGGGAGCTAACATAAGGAATATTATACTGTAAATATGTTTTGAAATAAAATAACAGTTACTTTGTATATCTAGATTTTTAAAGAACAATTATGCAAAAAAAGAAGAGCAGAGGGATTTGGGTCCAAAAGAGGGACTGGCCCTCTAATTGAGGGACAATTGGACGTATGTGTTAATGTCACAGGCGATTGCAATAGAAGATTGGTATCAATAGAGTGAGAGGGTCCACAGGATAACTTCCCCCTCTTTTTGCTTTTATCTGTGCTAATGAAAGGAAATAGATAAATATAAGTGGGTATCATGCAATCATAGCAGTAGTAAACATGCATGCCATTCACTTCCTTCAGTGTACAGCCCGGTAGAAAATACATTTATTTATGACAGGTATTTAAATAGCACTTACAATTTACACAACATTTTATATTGGATGTTCACATCAGTTCCTGTCCTCAAAGAGCTTACAATCTAAGGTTTCTACTTTACATTCATACATACACATACCAGGGCCAATTTAGACAGGATCCAATTAACCTACCAGCATGTCTTTTGAGTGTGGAAGGAAACCAGAGTACCTGGACGAAACCTATGCAGGCACATGGAGAACATGCAAACTCCAGGCAGGTAGTGTAGTGGTTGGGATTCAAACCTACAACCCTAGTGATACCAAGTGGAAGCACTAACCACTAAGCCACTGTGCTGCCATGGCAGTAGCTGTTATTTTTTAGCATTTACATGCGTTTTCTTCTCTCTACATCAAATGTAAATGTGAGATAACAGAATTTTACAGAACTGATACTTCCTACTAGGTTGTGCTGACTAGCTGAAGTATATTTATAAGATAAGCCAAGCAACCTGCTAGGGAACCGCTCTGAAATATCACAACAGGAGGATGTGAGTAATTCAGAGTTATAGCTCAACCAGTTATCCCAGTTGCTGGCAACCTTCTCATGTTTGTGTATTTGTACTGCCTGCTACTCTAACTGAAACCTTTACAATGTGACTGGTACTTTAAAACTGAGCACAGAATGTGAAAAATTAGAAAGGGTCTTACCTAATTTTCAGGGATAAACTTTATAGATATGCACTGCAGAAGGATCTCCTTCTGTTTTTTTAGCGGATCAGATTTGAGGTAGACGGGTGTAAATGGACACAGGTCTGTTTACATCTGCCACTCCATAGAGGTGAATGTAGGGTCCGATTGGGTCTGCCTGAAAAACAGACATGCATACCCGATCGGACCGATCGTGTGAAAGAGCCCTACGGCTGCTTTGGTGACTATCTTGATAAGAATATCTTCAAAAGAAAGTGCTTTGTGCATTCACAGAATTCACCACCTGTGCCCCCACCAGATTATACACTCACCCGCTGCTGGGGACCCCCTAAGCATATACTCAGATGGGTCAATCAGGCTTCAGATGAGATTCAGGTGAGTGCATACCCTGGTGCGGGCACAGGTGGTGAATTTTGTGGATACGCAAAGTACTTTCTTTTGAAAATATTATTATCAAGATAGTCACCAAAGCCCAGCCACTATTGGGTTTTGAATTTGTTGTACTTTTATTACACCATATGGACATACAGTATATGATACTGTATATGTTTCTTTACACTTTATTTGTATTGTATCCTTTAAACAGTGTATAATGTCATTTTGCACATAATATTTTGCACAAAGAAAGGGCAAGTGCAGCTCTTTTATTAATTTATTCCAGTATGGTGTATAGGTTACACACCATTTAAAGCAGCAGCTACCCAGGTTTTGCCTTTGCAATTTGACACAACAATTTTCTTTGTGAAAGTGATTCATTGTATTTGGCTAAGGCTGCTTTCACACTGATGCACTGCTTTTTACCTGCATTGCAGGTACAGTGCAGTGCACCTGTGGCTTTCCTGCCGGTTAGCAGCACTTTGCTATAGACTTCTATTATATACTGCAGGTGTGGTGCACTTTCTGAAAGTACACCAAAACTCCTACATTCATGAGTTTTGGTGCACTTTCAGAAAGCGCAACAAACCTGCAGGTAATAACAGAAGTCTATGGCTCGGTGCAGGTAGCCCGCTGGTGCACTGTGCTGCACCTGCGGATCAGTTTAAAAGCCGCCCAGTAACCACTGCAGAACAGATATGCCTCTATATATATATATATATATAATAAGATAAAAAACACATAAAAAGGCTATGGCGCTGTGACGACACACTAAGAGAGTTAGTCTGAAGACTAAATATACAGTTTAAAGCGCTCCGAAATTGCCTTTTACTGCTCATGCCTAAAGGCAAAAAAATGTACCAGACCCCTCTGGACCCGAAAATGGGCAGACCTGCGCCTTCTGACCAAAGAAAGTAATCTCTCTCACAGGGTCCCTGCATAAAAGACTTCATTGCAGTGACCTTTCCCCGCCAACACTAAAGACATTCCCGGGGACATGGGGACTATCTCTTCTAAGATGAATCTAGCCAGGACAGATAGCTACCTCCCTTTTCTTGAGACCAGACTTTCTAGCAAATTTGTTTACCAAGCCCTGTTGGTAATCTCCACCAGGGCTGATCTAGACTTCTTGGCTTGATGAAACACATACTGGGGGAACTCAAGAGGGAAATAGACCAAGTTAGCCAAAAGATGAACCACGTGGATGTCAGAGTGACAGCTTTGGAAATATCTGACTCCAATGCGAAATCCATACAGAGGTTGACAACAGGGAAAATCTTAGCCACAGGAATAACATTAGTATCCACAGTAACCCTGAGACTATGCGCTACCTATCCAAACATGTCCTCTTCATGAGAAGACAACTGCGACCCCTGGTATGGGTGCCTCATACCACAGATAAGGTGGCAGGCAACCTACTTTCTCTTACCATCCATGGACTGATACAACATCTTCAATCTTGACAAAGTGGGTTATGTTCCTGCTCATAGGAGAAGACTAGGCAGAATGTTAGATGTTTTAACATACATTCCATTACCAGAGCTGAACAGTCCTGCCCAGGGGGCGGTCCCTCCGGACATAACCCTCCTACCTGCAGCCAGCAGCCTCAGTTTTTTTCTGCCTAGCAAAGGAGAGGACGTGGCTCTCTTCGGAGCCAGTCTCTTGAAGAAATATTTTATTCTTTTTTTAACTTTTATTATTTTATTTTTGTGATTCTTCTATCAACTGTCGGCTGGGCAACAGGTTGGGTACATTGGATATCCTCGTAGTCTTCCCAGTCCGACCATTGAGCGTGCTGATCCTATCTTAGAAGAGATAGTCCCCATGTCACTGGGAATGTCTTTAGTGTTGGCGGGGAAAGGTCACTGCAATGAAGTCTTTTATGCAGGGACCCTGTGAGAGAGATTATCACCTGATAGTTGATTATCCGCCCCTCTCAGACAAAGCCCCGGACAACAGACAGTCGTTCCGCCATTGGATGCCGGTGATGGCAGGAATTTCTTTTGAGAGAAGCGAATGATGTCCAGCTAGCATTATGCAAATGGTGACCCAGAGAAAGTTTCTTTTCCTTTTGGGTTTTTTCCATTCACTGAGGAGCATCCACTCTGATCCGGAAAGAGTGTGACCACTTCCGGTTGCGGATAGGCATCTCTGGAGATCCTCCCACCATGGACGAGGCGTCCCTGCAGAATCTTCCTGCCTTCCATTGAGAACCATCCCTCTACTGAGCCTGTTTTGACCCCCCTGAGAAGGGCGGTCGCAGGCTGTCTGGTAAGCCTTCTCTCTACACCTTGGTGGTGGGATCTCTTTCAAAGCATTGGATGTTCATTCCTATGTTCACATCGGATACCTGCACTCTGGAGAACTCTTTATCATCAAGTTTTACAACAGAGGAGGGACATGTACATTTTTTGTTTTAGATACACATGAACTATGATGTGTTTTATTCATTTGTAGTATTTACACAGTTTTTTATACTTTTTCCTGTTCAACATTTTACTATATGGTCATATATAGTTCACTCATCCGGCGCTACACCTTTTGTATATATATTTTATGTTTTACCTTATATCAAGGTTTTGGTGTTTAGCAGCAGGGTTTCCTTTTGGGATTTATTCACTTTTCACCAAGCGCAAATTTTTTCTTTATAACCACATTTTATTCAAATCTGTTTGTGGCCCCAAAGAAGGATGGAGTCCGTCCAATTCTGGACCTAAAGGCCCTAAATGCCTTTGTGAAGGTTCGGAAATTCCGCATGGAATCCATTCGCTCAGTGATTGCTGCGCTCCACCCGGGGGATTTTCTGGCATCCTTGGGCATCAAGGACGTCTACTTTCATGTCCCAATCTGCGCGGGTCACCAGAAGTTTCTGCGCTTCGCGATAGGCGTAGACCACTATCAGTTTGTGGCTCTTCCCTTCGGTTTGGCGTCAGCACCGCGGGTTTTCACCAAGGTGCTTGCCCCGATTCTAGCTTTGCTGAGACAGCGAGGCATTGCTATTGTGTGCTATCTGGACGATCTTCTTGTGAGAGCAGACTCTGGCTCAGAATTAGAGGAAATGTGTTGATAGCCAGTCAGGCCCTCCGAGAATTCGACTGGCTGCTGAACATTCAGAAGTCGGTCCTGGTTCCGACTCAGCGTTTGGAGTACCTAGGATTGATCCTGGACTCCTTGGAGGTGAGGGTATTTCTACTACCCTTAGACAAGTTACAGACTCTTCAATCTGCGGTACGGGTGCTGACGTCCTGCAAATGGTCGTCACTTCGTTTTTGCATGAGGGTCCTGGGACTCATGGTGGCTTCCTTCGAGGCGGTGCCGTATGCCCAATTCCACACTCGAGTCTTACAAAAGGAGATCCTATCTTGCTGGAACAAGTCTACATTATCACTGGATCGTGATCACAACGGATACCAGTCTTTCAGGCTGGGGCGGAGTCTGGGGAGTTCTGTCAGCTCAAGGGCTCTGGACTCCGGACGAGTCCTGTCTGCCGATCAATGTCCTGGAACTCCGGGCAATCAGACTGTGCCTCTCCTCGTGGTCAAGGAGACTGCAGGGACGCTCGGTCAGGATACAATCGGACAACGCCATGGCGGTGGCTTATGTCAACCATCAGGGGGGAACTCGGAGCTCAGCTGCGGCGTCCGAGGTCGCTCACATCCTAAGGTGGGCGGAAAGAAGCGTGCCAGCTCTGTTGGCCGTTTACATTCCAGGAGTAGACAACTGGCAGGCGGACTATCTGAGCCGCCAGATGTTGGACCAGGGGGAATGGTCCTTGCATCCGGAGGTGTTTCACCTCCTTTGCCGAAGGTGGGGCACGCCGGATGTGGACCTATTGGCCTCTCGACTCAATTGCAAGGTGTCGAGATTTGTGGCCAGGTCCAGGGATCCCTGGGCGGACGCGTCAGATGCGTTGGTGGCCCTGTGGGGTCGGTATCGGCTGATTTATGCTTATCCTCCATTGAAATTGCTTCCTCGACTACTTCGCAGGGTGGAGGCCGAGGGGATTCCGGTAATCCTCATCGCTCCAGATTGGCCTCGGCGTCCTTGGTACACCGATCTTGTGCGCCTAGTGGCGGACGTTCCATGGCGACTGCCTGTGCGGGAGGACCTTCTGTCTTAAGGTCCCATACTTCATCCTGCTTTACAGTCGCTGGCTTTAACGGCATGGAAAGCCAGGTGCTGAGAGACCGGGGTCTCTCGGTTTCGGTCATCTCGACCATGCTGAGGGCACGGAAATCTTCTTCCAGGAAGATATACCACCGTACCTGGAGGGCCTACATCGCTATGTGCGAGGAGCTGGGTTGGCGTCTACGGACGTATTCCGTTCCCAGGATCTTGCTGTTTTTACAGCGTGCTGTGACCCAAAAGCTTGCTTTAAGCACCATTAAGGGTCAGATTTCGGCCTTGGCTATTTTCTTTTGGCGGCCGCTAGCGGGCCATTCTTTGATTAGTACCTTCGTACAGGGGGTTCGACATGTGCCCCCCCCCTATTAAACCACCTCTTCCTCCTTGGGATTTGAATTTGGTGCTCTCGGTTCTTCAGGAACCTCGTTTTGAAAACATCAGAGAGATTCCTCTCTTAACTTTATCTCAGAAGGTGGCTTTTTTAGTAGCCATTACTTCTGTCAGAAGGGTTTCTGAATTGGCGGCCTTGTCTTGCAAGCCGCCAAACTTGGTCCTCCATAAGGATAAGGTGGTGCTACGCCCGCAGCCTTCTTTTCTCCCAAAGGTGGTCTCGGCCTTCCGCCTTAATGAGGACATTGTACTTCCGTCTTTATGTCCTCGTCCATCGGATCCCAGAGAGTTTACGCTTCACACGTTAGATGTGGTACGTGCTTTACGGGTGTACCTGTCTGCTACGGCTTCGTTTCGGAAGTCTGACTCACTGTTTGTGTCTGTGTCTGGTCCAAAACAGGGCCAAGCGGTTTCGTCTGCCACCATTTCTCTGTGGATCAGGCAGACCGTCATACAGGCCTATGCCCTTAAGGGGCGGGCGCCTCCCTTTCCAGTTACGGTGCATTCTACCAGGGCAATTGGTGCTTCCTGGGCTTTCCGACATCAAGCGTCTGTTGCATAAGTGTGCAAGGCGGCGGCTTGGTCGTCCGCACATACCTTTTCAAAGTTCTATAAGGTTGACGTGGCCGCATCTTCTGATGCTTCCTTCGGCCGCAAGGTTTTGCAGGCGGCTGTTTAACCTCCCTGGCAGTAATCCCGAGTCAGGCTCGGGGTGAGTTTTCCATGCTAAGAGCGGTAACCCCGAGCCAGACTCGGGATTGCATTGCAGGATACAGGGAAGTTACTTACCTTGTTCCCTGGATCCTGCGATGCCCTCCCGCAGTGTCTGCGAGCTGTCATCTCGCTCAATCCACAATGCCGAGTGCCGAGCTCCGTTCCCTGCGACGTTGCGACGCACAGGGACGGAGTTCGGCGCCAAATTCTAAAAGTGAAACACACAGTATACATACAGTATACTGTAATCTTACAGATTACAGTACTGTATCAAATAATTACACACACCCTTTGTCCCTAGTGGTCTCTCCAGTGTCCTGCATGCAGTTTTATATTAGAAAAACTGTTCTTTCTGCCTGGAAACTGGAGATTGTCCATAGCAACCAAAAAGTGTCCCTTTATGTCAAAAGTGGGTTTAGACCAGCTAGAAAACAGCGATAATAAATTAGAATCACTTGCAGAATTGAGCGATAGAGATTTGTGGGGAAATTCGTCATCAAACACTAAATCTAATGACATCGACAATTCTGCAACTGAGCAAATTTCTGTGTTTTTGATTTGATTACATTATTGAATAATTTTTATTATAATTACATTACTATTTGTTATAATTATTTATAGTTATTTATTATATTATGTAGCGACCTCACCTCTCACTCCCTCTTTCTCTTCTAGGTCAATGGCTCTCGTCTAGGGGACTAGGTAGGAGGGTGTGGCGCACCACCAGCTCTTATCCTCTTGTGTGCAGAGGTGTGAGCTATAACCTTTTACCTTCGGCCCGTGTCCCTGTCCAGAGCCAAAACTTCCTTTTGAGGATGATTCCCACCCTCCACGCAGGTGGAGGTAGGACCCTTTAGCTCCCAGAAAGTCAAGTTTCACACCACTGAAAGTCCAACACTTATTTATTCTTCAGAGCAATAAATAGTCATTTGAGAGCGACTGGTCAGACACAGAACAGTTCAGACAAAGTGGGAAGGGGGTCCAGGCACAGACTTAAACTTTGTTTCTCTCCTGTTCCGTTATAGCGCGAACAGGCTTGGCGCACAGTCGCTGCACTGACCGTGAAAAGGTCCCTGCCACAGACCAGATGAATAAGGCCTCTGCCACAGACCTGGTTGTTGGGTCTCTGCCACCGACCTGACTCACGATGGGTCCCTGCCACAGACCATGAGAACGTGGACTACCTTCTATGAGAAATGGCCCCTGTCAGGGAAAGGACATTCATCCAGACAGTTACCAGAGGCCCCACCGTCACCAGCAAATGCTGCACTGGGTCTTCGGAAGGGTCACCTCCCTGGCCTCCTCGTCCCAGATTCGGGCGTCCACACCGGGGGACACCCTAGGAGCCCTCGATCCCTTGCGGGACCCAGTCGAAGGTACTGGGCCCCAGGCCTCCAGAGAGTACCTCACCCCAGACCGAAGGTGTCTGGGGTGGAACCGCAACTCCGTCCCCGGGCCTAGGGCACCCGGAGACCACCATCACTCACCCCCAGGCTGAAGGTGCCTGTGGGTGGACCCCGAGCGGAAGATGTCTTCCCCTTTATCCCCTCTCCCAGCATGCACAACAGGTTCCCCGCCCCGCTGTACTACTGCCGCGAGAGGACACAAAGGGCGCAGCCCTCCAATGGCGGTTCAACCCCGGCCTATGGAAACAGCGCCACCTATTTATGATTTTGTGTTTCAAACTTTATTATACCCGGGATGTCTACTAGACTCTTGTTTGGTCAGGTTTAAGTAAGTAATTACTAAGAATTGCAGGCCTACAATACATAACACCAAATTTCCATGCAAAATAATTGTACCGCTTTTGGTACATACCGTATTTATCGGCGTATAACACGCGCCGGCGTATAACACGCACCCCAAGTTTAGGAGGGAATTTTAGGGAAAAAACTTTTAGGAGGGAAGTTTAAGGAAAAAAAACTTACATTTAAATGCAGCCTTACCAGTGTCCATTGCAGCCTTGTCAGTGCAGCCTTTCCCCAGTGTCCATTGCAGCCTTGTCAGTGCAGCCTTTCCCAAGTGTCCATTGCAGCCTTTCCCCAGTGTCCATTGCAGCCTTTCCCCAGTGTCCATTGCAGCTTTTCCCCAGTGTCCATTGCAGCTTTTCCCCAGTGTCCAGTGCAGCCTTGCCCCAGTGTCCAGTGCAGCCTTGTCAGTGCAGCCTTGCTAGCAGTGTCCAGTGCAGCCTTGCCCCAGTGTCCAGTGCAGCCTTGCCCCAGTGTCCAGTGCAGCCTCGCCCCAGTGTCCAGTGCAGCCTTGCCCCAGTTTTCATTGCAGCCTTGTCCGAAATTCAAAATTGGGGCCGCCGAGATCGCCGCAGGGCGGAGCGGGGCGAACGCCGCTGAGAACGTAGGGACTGGGCGGAGCCGAGATACACATAGCCGAGTGTACTCGGCTCTAGTCGGCTCTTCTCGGCTCCGGTCACAGTCACGCCGAGTCCCGCCCTATGATGGACATAACACAGGTCCAATGGACTGGGCGTGACTGTGAGCGGAGCCGAGAAAAGCCGAGTACACTCGGCTATGTGTATCTCAGCGGCGATCGCTGCGTTTCGCTCAGTCAGCGGAGATCGCCAGGATCAGCGAGTATCGGCGTATAACACGCACCCACGATTTTCCCCTGATTTTAAGGGGAAAAAAGTGCGTGTTATACGCCGATAAATACGGTAATTCCAGACAGAATCATACCGCCAGGGAGGTTAATGTTGCACCTCCTCCATTGAGGAGCTCTGCTTGTTTGGGGTGAAGTTTGTTTTTTTCTTTGATACTGTTCCCACCCCTCATTCTTTTACACTGCTTTGGGATGTCCCACTTTGTCAAGATTGAAGATGCTGTGTCAGTCCATGGACGGTAAGAGAAAATAGGATTTTTTTGTACTCACCGTAAAATCCTTTTCTCTGACGTCCATGAACTGACACAGCACGGCTGCAGGTAGGAGGGTTATGTCCGGAGGGACCGCTCCCTGGGCGGGGCTGTTCAGCTCTGGTAATGGAATGTATGTTAAAACATCTAACATTCTGCCTAGTCTTCTCCTATGAGCAGGAACATAACCCACTTTGTCAAGATTGAAGATGCTGTGTCAGTCCATGGACGTCAAAGAAAAGGATTTTACGGTGAGTACAAAAAAAATCCTTTTTTTTTTTTCAGGGCATTGAAGCGCTGAAGGCTGTCACTGAGAAAGGATCACTCTGTGAGATGTCAAAGGAGACAGAGTTCCTGCTTACCATGGAGCGAACCGTAAACAAACCTACCTCCAATGAGGCCTAACTTGTCATAAGCTGGATTTATTGCTCCTTACCCTTGCTAACAGCTAATCTGTTGCCTATCATGAGCTTATTGGCTGCAACAGGAGAGAGTACACAGTGCGCATGTGCGAACCTCTTGTGGCATTAGGGGTTGCTGGTTCCAATGGTTGCTTTGTCCTTATAAAAGCTTGGGACAAGGCCATCGTGCTGGCTGCAGAGGATTTTAACCACTTCAGCCCTGGAAGGTTTTATCCCCTTAATGACCAGGCAATTTTTTGCGATACAGCACTTTGTTATTTTAACTGACAATTGCGCGGGTGTGCCACGTTGTACCCAAACAAAATTTATGTCCTTTTTTCCCCACGAATAGGGCTTTCTTTTGGTGGTATTTGATCACCTCTGCGTTTTTTATTTTTTGCGCTATAAACAAAATAAGACCTACAATTTTGAAAAAAAACAACAATATTTTTTACTTTCTGCTATAATACATATCCAAAAATATATATAAAAAACAAATGTATTCATTAGTTTAGGTCAATATGTATTCTTCTACATATTTTTGTTAAAAAAATCCCAATAAGTGTATATTGATTGGTTTGTGCAAAAGTTATAGCGTCTACAAAATAGGGGATAGATTTATGGCATTTTTATTTATTTATTTACTTTTTTAATAGTAATGGCGGCAATCAGTGATTTTAACGGGACTGCGATATTGCGGTGGACAGATCGGACACCCACCTTTTTTTGGAACCAGTGACATTATTACAGTGATCGGTGCTAAAAAATATGCACTGAGCTTGTACTAATAACACCAGGGGCGATCAAGTGGTTAAATGTGTTTCATGTTTGTGTTTTCTAACTGTATGGGGGATCTGTGTGACTGGGGAAACACACAGATCCATCTTCCTGCTTAGCAGGAAGACAGATCTCAGTGTCATTCCCTGACAGAATGAAGATCTGCCTTGTTTACTTCGGCAGATCCCCGTTCTGTCTCTGCGGGGGGAACGATAACGGGTGGTCGGCGGACATCAAGTCTGCTGGACCCGCTGATTGGCTCCCCCGCTGGCCAATCAGAGTGTACGTGCCGGCGCCCATGCGCCTACGAAAGCTAGGGCACGAATCGCCGTACTGGTACGCCGATTTGCACAGTCAAGCCACCTTGCCCAAGTACATATGCGGCGGGTGGTCAACAAGTGATTAAGAAGCTTCTTCTAAATGCCGTTGTGGACTTCATTGTTTAAACAGAAAGGGAGTCCTGTTTAATAGGTCGATTTAGCACATTGTGCTGCTATACCCATTTGGGGCAGCATAGTGTGCTTTTTTGTAAAGCTGAACTTGTGCTTTAATTGCTGTTCACATTTCAATTTAATTTTGGTAACTTTTTCCCATGAAATAAATACACTATAATGTTTATTTTATAAACAAATACTGGTTGTTGTCTCTTTTTCAAAATACTCTGCACAGAAATGTTGCTGTGCTTTTTCTGATTAAATAAAACATTCGGCTGTTCAGCTTTGACTCTTGTCTCTCAGCTGACTCTTGTCTTTCAGGTTCAAAATGTGGCCTACTAAAGGTACTTAAATACTGTGGGGGGGGGGGTAATTTATTCAAAACCGGAACAGACAGAATCTGGAGCAGCTGTGCATGGCATGACAACCAATCAGCTTCTATCCTCATCTTGTTCAGTTAAGCTTTGAAAAAAATGAAAGATAGAAGCTGATTGAAGCAGCACAGTTTATCCAGATTCTGGCTGTTCCGGCTTTGATAAATTCCCCTCTGTGTATGTAGTCTGTACAATATTTATGTTGCTTTTTATGTGAAGTACACGCTATGTTGATTTTTGGATTAAAAGCTGACTGGTGTCTTCTGTTCACAATGCGGCCTGCCATAAGTGCTTACATACAGTCTGTACAATGTTGATGTTTGGACTAAAAGCTGACTGGTGTCTCTCCTGTTCAAAATGCAGCCTGTAAGGGTTAACTGCTCATTTATGTCTAGGGGACCTGGTACGCCACACTGCTAAATTGTTCCCTGCAACCTCTTCTCTACAGTCTAAGGTTCTCTGATGTTATTGTGACGTGAGGATGCTAAGGGACTGTTGACAGTGCCGGAGCATAATGGCGCACTGTCTGCCAGAGGATCAGGATAAGTAAAGCTGGGTTTGCCATCCCCTAGGCAGAAGTGAGCAGTTAACCCTTGCAGTGTGGGTCCAGCCCCACACCAAGGGAGGATTTTTTGTGTTCCTGGAACTGGGCTTTAGACATTTGCTGCCAATCTTTTTGATCACAAAACTCCTACACTGAAAAATAAAACAGCACTTTCCAATTTTCTGTTGCCAAAACCACATGAAGCTTGTGACATACCATATGAAAAAAGGTAGGTGGTTTTTGGAGGCGACCAAACCTTAAAGCTTCATTATTTTTGTAAAGTGTAGGAGGTGAAGGATAGAAAATAGAGTTTTGCTTTCATTTTTTAAACTGCTTGTCCATATGTTTAATGCAAGTTATGACTTGTTATGTACTTTGCCAGAATTTTTTTTTTTTTTCATAGAACCAGTTTGCCTGACTAAAGGCTGAGAGCCAAGCCAATTAGCTACTGTATGGCCTTGCCATTCATCCCCCAATCGACACTTTTCGGCAAGGGCAAGGCGTGCTTTGTGTTTATCTGCGTCCAGAGAGATTGTTTTCTGTGACTTGAACTCCAGGCTGAAGCAACAACCGGAAGCACACAGTTTCAGTCATTGTTGGTATAGACACTTTTGCAGGAGCTTTCTTTCCGTTTAATTGGAATTTCATTATTGAAAACAAGGGTCTCAAGTGTACATTTAGTGGTGAAATATAAGAAAAACAAAGAATGCTCTTAAAATATGAGTCCAGAAATGTAATTAATATAAATATCTACAATAAGAGCCGGTTCACACAGGGGTGACTCGTCAGGCGACTCACCTGCCTGACAAGTCGCGCTCCGCTCTCTTCAATGGAACCGCTGTAATAGGAGCGACGCAAGTCACTCCGACTTAGAAAAAGGTTCTTGTTCGACTTTGGGGGCGACTCGGAGTGACTTGCATTGACTTCAATACAGAAGTCATTTTGCAAGTCACCTCTGAAGTCGCCTTCAGATCGCCCTGCCGAGTCGCCCCCAAAGTCGTGCCGCCTGTGTGTGAACTAATTAATAATGCTTGTGCTTAATTATTATTAATAATAATATTGACTTTGGTGTGTCATTGGGATGAAAAGTGAGGGTTATTTTTCATAATGGAGATGCAGAGAGAGCAGCCAAACTTGAGGTCTGGTTAAAGTTGCATTTTATTTACAGATGTGGCTGGTCAGCTAGCAGCAGATAAGATTGTACAGTATGTTCCACTCTTTATTTTCTCTTTATTTTCAAACTTGATGCTAGGTGAATTCATGTTGTTGCTTATCTTAGGTAATGGTTCAGCTACATAATCAGTGATATCACTGGTCTCTAGTGAATTTATAGAAAAACTACCAACACTCTACGCTACACTTTTTACTTGTTACAATCAAGGCATGATCTTAGGCAATCAGATTAAATGGTGTATGAGGGACTATATGAGGGACTGTATGAGCTATACAGGTATTCATGTATCGTATATACTCGAATATAAGCCAAGTTTTTCAACACATTTTTTTGTGCTGAAAATGCCCCCCTCGGCTTATACTCGAGTCACCTTTTTGCACCTGATATCCCGGACTTTGGGGACCCGGTACCGGCCAGCTATAGGTCCCCTGGACCCCAAACTTTGCATACATGTAGCCCCTCTTCCTCTACAAGTGTGCAAAGTTTGTTGTCCGGGGGACCTACGGCCGGGGAGAACCGATTTTTCAAAGCCGGACACCCCTTCCATAGACTCCCATGTTAAACAGTAATTTCACTGGTGATTTTGGGGACCCAGTACTGGCCGGTCTTAGGTCCTCTGGACCCGAAACTTGGCACACATGTAGCCCCATTTCACTCTATAAGTGTGCAAAGTTTTGTGTCTGGGGGACCTACAGCCAGGGAGCACCAATTTTTCAAAGCCGGGCACCCCTTCCATAGACTCCCATGTTAAACGTCAGTCTAGTCATGGACACAGTGAGGCATGCACATGGACACAGTGAGGCAAAGTGAGGCACAGTGAGGCATGCAGATGGACACCCTAGGCTTATACTCGAGCCAATAAATGTTCCCAGTTTTTTGTGGTAAAATTAAGTGCCTCGGCTTATATTCAGGTTGACTTATACTCGAGTATATACGGTATATATAGACATATATATAACCCCGGAGGTCTAAGCTATAATCAATTAGTGGATAGTCTCTTGCTGCCACAGCTGGCTGGAATTAGGCTACCTCATTGGATGAGCTGGGAACCCAAAAGCTGCAACAGAAGAAGAGAAAGGGGAGAAAAAGGCACCAAGCCTCCAATGGTATACCAAGATTTATTCAACAATGTATGTAAAAATACAAAAAATTGCACTCAAAACATTTGATTAAAACAGACATATAATAAGCTCCATGTGGAGCCACCAGTGCAAAGTCCACTCCCGACAGAGACCACTGAGATGATAGGAGCGCTGTGGAAGCCAGGGATCTGGGCAAATAGCCAGAGACCGGCTGCAGGAGACTCCAGAAAGGAGCTGTCAGATGCTACAGACTCTGTAGCCAATCAGAAACTGCATTTCAGAGGCTAACGAAGAAGGCATAGTTTGCCCTCGGAAACACGTTCCTGATTGGCTACAGAGTCTGTGGCTTCTGACAGCTCTTTTCTCGAGTCTCCCGTGGTGGTTCTCTGGTGGTTTGCCCTGGTACCTGGCTTCCACAGCGCTCCTATCATCTCAGTGATCTCTGTCGGGAGTGGACTCTGCACAGGTGGCTCCACATGGAACTTGTTATATGCCTGTCTTAAGCGACTTTTGTGAGTGCAATTTTATTGTATTTTTACATACAATGTTGAATAAATCCTGCCTCACCATTGGCGACTTTTTGCCTTCCCCTTCTTCTAGTGAATTTTTAGAAATGTCACTTGCCTCTAATGAATGGATAGACTGTATTCTCAGTGATCTCACTGGTTTCTAGTGAATGGATAGGCTGTATTCTCAGTGATGTCACTGTGGTCTCTAGTGAATGGATAGGCTGTATTCTCAGTGATGTCACCGGTCTCTAATGAATGGATAGGATGGATGGATGTCACTGCTCTCCCCTGAATGAATAGGTGACAATCTCAGTGATGTCCCTGGTCCCCAGGGAACTGCTGCAAAACTATACCTGCTTCAGAAAAAGATACCCTCTAAAGCATATACTGAAACTATAAGGGCTCATGCGCACTGCAGCTCAAAAAAAAGCTTATTTTAGACATTTGAGCTTTATCTCAGCTTGAAGAAGCTTGTGCTTTTTTTTGTGCTTTTGTGTATGTTTTTTTGAGCTGTTTCAAGCTTCATCAAGCTCCTTTGAGCTTTTTTGAGCATAAGCATTTAGTGTGGACACATTGGCTAACATGGAGGAGAGTTTCCAGGCAGAAAAAAAAAGAGCTGAAAAGAGCTCAAAAGCCTGTAGGAGCCGCTCCTTTGAGCTGCAGTGTGTATGAGCCAAGGCCCTATTCACACCTGAGCGTTTTGTACTTGAAGCCTTAAGCCGCGTACACACGATCGGTTTTACTGATGAAAACAGTCCGATGGATTTTTTTCATCGGACAAACCGATCGTGTATGGGCCCCATCGGTCTTTTTCCCATCGGTGTCAAAAAATAGAACATGTTTTAAATTTTTCTGATGGATAAAAAAACGATAGCAAATTCCGATTGTCTATGGGCAACTCCATCGGACAAAAAACCCACGCATGCTCAGAATCAAGTCGACGCATGCTCAGAAGCATTGAACTTAATTTTTCTCGGCTCATCTGAGTGTTTTACGTCACCGCGTTTGGAGCGGTCGTTTTTTTGACTGATGGTGCTTTTTACATTGGTGACCCTTTGACCTGTACAAAATCGTGGCAAAAATGTCGCCAAAATCACGGCAAAAAATTGGTGCGACTTTCTGCCTGAAAACGCTACGCTCAGGCGTGAGCCCTTAGGTGTACATGATTATTAACAGAGCCCCATTCACATCTGAGCATAGCGTTTTCAGGCAGAAAGTCGCGCAATTTTACCGCGATTTTTGCAACATTTTTTGACGCGTTTTGTCGTGATTTTGTACAGGTCAAAAGGTCACCAATGTAAAAAGCAGAAAAACGGCCCCATTCACACCTGAGCATAGCGTTTTCAGGCAGAAAGTCGCGCAATTTTACAGCGATTTTGCCGCGATTGTGGCGCGTTTTTGCATTTTGTACAGGTCAAAAGGTCACCAATGTAAAAAGCAGAACTTGTTTGAGCTTCAGGCGTTTTGGAGCTTCTGGCTTCAGGCGTTTTGGACTGGAGATGTGAACCGTCTCCATAGAGAATAATAGATTTTTTCCCCTCCGGCGTTTTGTAGCTTCAGGCTCCAAGGTACAAAATGCTCAGGTGTGAATGGGGTCTAAAAGCTATTATCTTGCTGACTGCAGAATTAGATTATTACTGGTTGAACTGTGGTATAATAAAGATAAGCAGTATATTAAAGTTGAACATCTGTTTGAACAGACATGTACTGCTGTCTATAAATCTGTGCATCGTAGATCATTTTAATAATAGATGGGTAATGTTAGAAGAGGCGTTTCCAACCATTGTCATCTCTTGAAGTGAATTTAACCCCTTCCATACCGGGCCATAGCAGAATGACGCTGGCAGGAACCCTCTCTCCCTCCGGGTGGACGTCATATGACGTCCTGGGTTTGAGGGGGGATATCTGAATGATGCCTGCAGCTAGAGGCATCATTCAGATATCCTTGTTTGCAGCCGGCGATCCTGCGCACCATAAGAACGATCATAGCGGTGGTTACACCGCTTGATCGTTCTTATAGGCGGCGGGAGGGGACACCCCCCTCCCGCCGCCATCCGGTGCTTCTCCGGGCTCTCCCGTGCGATCGGGGACCCGGAGAGAAACAAATACTGCAGCTGCTGACTTTTAATATTAGGACACTTACCTGTCCTGGAGTCCAGCGACGTCGGCAGCAGAAGACGAGCAATCGATCGTCACTCTGCTGCCCCCACCGCCATCCTCGGTGAGGGAACCAGGAAGTGAAGCATTGCGGCTTCACTGCCCGGTTCCCTACGCCGAGAACACAACGGGGGGGAGTGACACACTATCCGCAGATCCACGCAGAGTGGACTCCCAGAAGTGGGTGCAAATACCTTAGACAGGTATCTGCACCCCCCTCCCCCCTGAAAGGTGCCGATGAGCGGAAGTACCACTAGGGTGGAGCTCCGCTTTAAAGGATCCTTCCTTCCTTTCACTTTCAAAGAAGAACCAAAATTAGGAAGCTCAACATTACAGCCGCCTGGTCAATGGCACAAACATGTATGGACACTAACATAAATAAGTATTTAACATTGTGGCCAAATGATTTGTACAGATTCCTGCTCTCTGCTGGTTTTGAGTAGTAGAGGTAACAACCACAAATACAAATAGTGTAGCAATTTCTTCTCACAATGTAATAGTTTGTTCTTCAATCGTTGTTATGTGACATAGAAAAGACAACAAATATTCTGAGGATATTATTATTTTGGTTTGGTTTTGATAGTCCAGCACATTGAAACAATTGCATTGCTGGCTGTGGTCAAAAAATAAACAACTCTAGTTAACAGTGTTCTTTTCTGCACATGGTCCTTATAAAATGAATTAAATGTAGTCTGTTTTATAGGTACAAACTGGTTTCTAAAAAGATCTCATTAAAAATAAAAGAAAGAAAAGGGGAATTGGGACTTTAAATAATGTGCGTGACATCCAGTGGGTATTAAGTAAGTACATCTGGTTACTTTTTATAATTCATATACAGTATATACTGTATACACAGATAGAATAATAACAATATGATGTAGCAGATGTTAATGTTGAGAGCAGGTTTATTAGAAGGACTCATCAACAAATATGAACATTTTCATGATTGCAATATTACTCCCAGGTAAACATGTTTTCATTGACTTTAACTAGATCATAAAATACTGAGGGTATGAATGTTATCTATATCAACAAACAATAAGTACATGATAAGCAAAAATACATATATACGCACCCCAATTCCCCTTTTCTTTCAATTATAACAGGGATGGAGTCACCAAGCCCTAGTGCAACAGGTCCCTGCCTCATTTAAAGTCCCAAAACTTTTCCCCATTGTCTCAATAAAAATAGTTGCACTGTAAGACGCAATTGTTGTCCATGGGGTATTTCTAATTTAAAGCAGTATTAAACCCAAAATCTATTTTTTTTTTTTTTTCAGATCCAGTTTTCCAGTCATTAGTTTCCTTTTCTTCTGTTTCCACCTGGTGATCTGGACAGTAACACACTTCCTGTATTAGTGAGACACAACTCTGGAGGAATGAGCACAGGAGGCACCGCAGACAGCAGCATTGTCAGTCTGGGGGGGGGGGGAGTGTTAAATGTACTAGCAGATTTAGATGCACTAACACATTGAAGTCAAACTTCAGCTCACACTTTATAAGCACACTTTATTTTAGGATAAAGGTTTTGCACGAATAAGTAAAAGCTGATAATTTTAAGCTCCCTTGCCAATGTTAAGAGGTTTGTCTCATTCATGTAAACTGATACAGGTACATTCTGCTGAAGAACTTGAGCCTGTGAAAAACAACAGACTTACCGGCTGGATCACCAAATGAAAATAGAAGAAAGAAAGCCTAAAAAAAGAAGTTGAATGCAGCCATCACAGCTATGAATTGGTAAGCTGCAATATAATAAATGTTTTCTTTTGGGTTTAATGCTGCTTCAAGTAGCAACAGGTTTCTTTAGGCTGTGCAAATACTTTGTTTTTGTTTTTTAAATGGAGCCCAGGAAATTCACTATTACTTAAAGCTAATAGGTCACCAAGATGCATGTTTGGCCCCTTTCACACGGACAGTCCGTTCAGGTCCGCCTGTCAGTTCTTTAGGCGGACCTGAACGGACGCTCCATGTAGCCCTATGGAGCCACGGATGTCAGCGGTGACATGTCCGCTGACATCCGACCCGCTCCGCTCCGCCAAAGTGTGACGGGGGAAAACCCTATTTTTACATCCGTCGGCGGAGCGGATCGGATGACAACGGACTCTACGGTCCGTTGTTATCCGATCCCCCCCATAGGGGAGAGCGGCGCTCTGACAGGGCGGTCCCTGCACAGTGTGCGGGGACCGCCCAGTCATCCGCCGGCTCAGCGGGGATCAACAGAGCGATCCTCACTGAGCAAGCGGAGCTTCACGGATCCGTCCCGTGTGAAAGAGCCCTTTAACAAACTGCATATCATCATTTTATAAATCTAACAAAGTAATGATGATATACTTTTAGTAACATCAGTGGTCCTCAGTTGGTTGCTTGCGAGCTACATACTACCTACAGCTACCCCTGATGTACCAGCTTCTTAATAGATGCTTAACCTGTCTAAATAAATATCTCCTGCATTGGACACTTCCCATAGCCATGCAGCAAAGCAAATGAACAATAATGTTGCTTTTTCTTACATTTTCCATCCAATTTTAAATGAATTCATTTTTAAAAGCGGATTGGGTAACATCCCAGAAACCACAGTGATGTGAAACAGTCATTGTTAATGCCTTTGGGGGAAATTTGTGACCATCACAGTCATTTCTGCTTTTCAATAAAAAGCTGCTTCTGATGCCACGTACACACATTTTTTAAAATGGTCATTAAAAACGATTGTGTGTGGGCTTCAGAGCATTTTTCACAACGTGAAAAATGGCCATGAAAAATTTTGAACGTGCTCTAATTTTTCTCGTCGTTTTTCACGCCGTTTTTCTCGTCATGAAAAACGGCCGTGTTATAGGCTTTAACGACGTGAAAAAAACGCGCATGCTCAAAAGCAAGTTATGAGATGGGAGCGCTCGTTCTGGTAAAACTAGCGTTCGTAATGGAGATAGCACATTCGTCACGCTGTAACGGACTGAAGAGCACGAGGCTGAAAAGCGCGAATCGTCTCTCACCAAACTTTACTAACACAAGGATCAGCAAAAGCAGCTCAAAGGGTGGCGCCATCCGAATGGAACTTCCCCTTTATAGTGCCGTCGTACATTTCGTACGTCACCGCGCTTTGCGCGAGAATTTTTTTTTCATGATCGTGTGTAGGCAAGGCAGGCTTGAGAAGAATCACGTCAAGAAAAACTTTGTTTTTTTCAATGACATTAAAAACGGTCGTGTGTACGCGACATTAGAATCAGACTACAGCTTCCATCCTACAACTATCCGCTGTAGGCTATGCAGTGAAGATGTTGACAATAGTAAGTAGGGTGTATGCCTACTGACAAACTTTTATGGTTTTTAAATTAAAGATAACTCCCATCAGATATAACATATCATCTATGGGTGGATGTAGGTCGGTGTGAAAACCTGATTTTTTTTTTATATCTTTCAAGGACTCTAGCAGCATGATCTTCTTCACTGGGTTCCCAGGTTCACCTACCTGCTGTTTACATAATGACATAAAATACATGTCTCATTTGGAATTCTGCAGTGCGTAGCATGAGGTAATCACAGTTGTATTGGTGCACTTGCAAAAAGAACAATTGTGTATTGTCCGTGATATTTTTTTTATTTGCGCTAACATCCACATTTTCAGGACAAGCTTTCGAGGTGTGTCTCCTTCAACGTCCAAGCAGTACAGTGTATAGCCCAATACAGAATTTGCAAGCTTTAGATCAGGGGTGTCCAAACTTTTGACCTTCCTGGGCCACATTGGAAGAGGAGGAATTGTCTTAAGCCACACATAAAATACACACTAACAATAAAGATACCTGATAAGCAAAAAAAAATCGGGCAGATCACAAGTTAACGATCACTGATATAAATAATGTACCTATCTGAGTCATAAAACTTCTTGTATTATCTTTTATCATAAAAGTAAAAGAGGACAACATAAAACTAGTGCCCTATTTGACACTGCTTTGATAAACGAACACATCAAAATCTGGTTTGATGGATGTAGTAGCAATTCTCATCGGATATTTTGGTTCTAATTTTGCCCTTAGTGTGCTTCATCCCTGAAAATAGTTGGACACAAATATATGTGCTGCTGAAAACTGATGAATAAGGTGTGATTGTGAAGAGTGGGAGATTTTTCTTTGGGAAGATAAAACGTATAAAAGTCCAGTAAAGAGACACTTTCAGCCGCATGTGTTCGCTAAGCGTAAACGCATTTATTTTTTAGAATTCAATTTTTTTAGGTAAGTCTATGATTTTGTGTTGGGCCTCATGCATAGCTATCTTGGGCCGCCTGCGGCCTGTGGGCCACAGGTTGGACACCCCTGTTTAGTGCATATGCTGAAATGATCATGTAGGACAGGGATATGCAATTAACGGACCTCCAGTTGTTGCAAAACTACAAGTCCCATCATGCCTCTGCCTCTGGGTGTCATGCTTGTGGCTGTCAGAGTCTTGCTTTGCCTCTTGGGACTTGTAGTTCTGCAACAGCTGGAGGTCGGCTAATTGCATATCTCTGATGTAGGAGTTAACTGCTGTAAGAGACAGAGACCATCTAATGTGTTATACAGTCTGCGCATCCAATGAACAATGATTCTCAGGAAACAATCCCTTTACTATCCATGCACCACATATTTATACTGGTTAAGCTTGGGGAAAATATCTCTATGGGCCCCTGGTGATGTTTCAGTTGACCTCCCAACATCATTCCTGGTGAGATATTTGCCCATGTATGGTCAGTCTAGCTGTTGTATACACAGGACACCAGTGTGTTTCGAGATGCACCGCACTGAGCGATTATTAGGTTCACAACAGAGTAGAATTCATTGAATAATACACAGTGCTTACTGTCTACATTGAAATTTATGGACATTAAGGGAGGAAAATAGGACTAGCCTCCTAATGCTTCCATAGCATTCATTGCAATCTGCACACTAGATATACTCCACATGTTGGGCAGTAGCACTGTGCTCTTCTGTGTACTTAGTTATGTATTTGGACATAAATGGCTGCTTCACACTTTCACATTTTAAATGCACCAAAATTTTTTACTTATTCTGCATGATGAAATCTGTGTTTTTAGCCGCTGCTCCTATGTTTTTATGTGTTGGCATCCAATGTGTTTATTAGTCTCACAAAATGTCTCAAAGCCTTGACACATAGCAAGCCCTAAAGTTGTTAATTCCAGTTTGTATCTTTTATTTCAGCAAGCTGGTTTTATTTACAGAGGATCCTGGCATAGGAGAGGTAAGTAAGCATACAAGGGGTTAAGTAACATATTTGGGGGTGTTAGGGTTACTGGGTGTGGTTAGTGTGAGCACAGTGGTGTAGTGGTTAGCACTTTCACCTAGCAGCAAAAAGGTTGCTGGTTTGAATCCTGACCATGACACCATCTGCCTGGAGTTTGCATGTTCTCCCTGTGTTTGCGTGGGTTTCCTCCAGGGTCTCCGGTTTCCTCCCACACTCCAAAGACATGCTGGTTGGTTAATTGGATCTTGTTCAAATCGGGCCAGTATATATGTGTACGAATGTGTGTCCCAAGCGCGTCGAGATCCTATGGGGTAAATGACTGCACCAGCCAAGCAGACACTGGCTGCAAAAATCGCCTTGAGGCGATTCAGTTCGCATTTGTAGCGCTATACAAGTCATTCATTCATCTCATCACTGAAGCCACAGAATCATATAAGTGGGTGTATTGGCCCATCAGCATCCACCCACAGTCAAAATATAATTTTAGGGTGAACTGACCCTTTAAAAAAAAAAAACTGGCAGCTATCTGTGAAAGGTGATCCTTGTTTTTGCTAGATTTTCCATCGGTGTTGATCCATCAGTGCTATATCAGTGTCACCTTATCTTGCAGCATAAAGTCAGCCTACTTTTCGCTGTAAGAGTAGAAAGTTACAGGACACCTTTCAGCACAGATCTGCTGGCACCTGGAGTGCAGAGTTTCTAAACATTACGGTAAGCAAGGGTGCCGTCACGTGACAGAAAAGTGTATGTTTCTCCTGTGCTTCTCAAACAAATTAACAGTGAGAGCGAGAGAGAGCGTGAGGGAGGGGAGGGAGAGGGGACAGTGTGTCCGGGAGGCTCAGCTGAGAAAAAAACACTGGAATACAGTGACAGCGAGAGTCGGCAGTTGACAGTAGAAGTAGAAGAACTGCATGCATCCTCCCGTGGGCTACACTCTGTCCTTTCAGGATTATGTTGGCTAGATGGTAAAACTTTTTTTCCTGTGTCCATCGCCTGCATCACTATGGGGATGTGTTCCAGCCTCAGGCCCAGGCTGCTAGGAGCCCATGCTCTCCCCTGCACTGGTCATAACAGGAACTCTGGAGGCATCGACGAATGTCCGCCAGAGTCGGAGCTCGCAAGGCTGCGGGCAGAGAGGAGAGCTAAAATGAAAGAGGATATGAGAAGGAGCAAAAATATTGACAAGACCCTAAAAGCAGAAAAGAGAGTCTACAAGCAGATACATCGGCTGCTACTTCTTGGTAAGTTGACACCGTAGTAGTACACATGAGATATAAGAACTTGGTGGGTGATGCACGTCATCCATGCCCACCCAGAAGTGTAATATTATTTTGTATGGGCATGACCTTTAAATGAGGATTATACTTTCAGTGAAAAGGTCATGTACAGCAGTACCCTTTTAAAGCAGAAGGTATTTACGTTTCATCAGAGCCATCCCATCTCCAAATAATAAGGGGTCAATCCCTCATTTAAGGGCAGTGGGAGGAGCCATGTTCTTTTTTGTTTTGTGTGCTATTGATCAGCTGTGCATCCAGATACAGGCTTACATTGTAGAGCTATTTAAAGTGTTACTAAGCCCAGGAGCCTGCATTCGCTATACCTTGTCTCTCACAGTACACAGAACATGGAAATGCAATTATTTTAGTAAATATAAACTGCTAAATACCTTTTCTCATTAGCAGTTTGTGACTTCTATCAGTTTCTGGCTGATCACTGGTTAAGCTTGTAGGAGGAGTTTCCATTTTCCTCTGACTGTCCTATGAGGCTGCATTACCCCTGACCCTCTGTCTGGACAGTGCTGATTGGCCCTTTGCCGATCACATGCACCCTTCCACAAAAAAAAAAAAAACTCTAGCAATACACACCAAACCAAGAATGTGCAGCTTGCCCCCAAGGCTCTGTACGATCAGGAGATGGATTGGGGATAGTGGAAGAAGGGTAGGATCAGAGGAGACAGGATCAAGCTGTTTTACACAATTAGGTTTCACAGTGAGTATAACAAGCATGCTTTACTGCATTTACAGTCTGATTTTACAGTTGTGGGTTTAGTAACATTTTAACTATTGCAGACATGTTAGCCAGCATTAACATAGTTACATAGTTAGTCAGGTTGAAAAAAGACACAAGTCCATCTTGTTCAACCAAAAGAAAACCTCCATATATTCAACACACAGTTGATCCAGAGAAAGACCACAAAACCCCAAAATAGCATGATCCAATTTGTTCCATCAGGGGGGGGGGGGGATTCCTTCCTGATCCCCCTCGGATCAACTACCCCTATAAATGTTAGTGTCCAGTTCTAGGAATGCATCAAGCTCTGTTTTAAAACAAGCTACTGAGGTGGACAGAACCAGCTCTTAAAGCAGTTGTAAACCGCGGATGCAATGTAATGGCATAATGTGCTAGTATGCATTGCATACTAGCACGTTATGTAATACTCACCTTGGAACGAAGCCCTCCAGTGCTGTACTGTCACCGCTGAGAAGGCTGACATGTTCCCCCGGTCTTTCTTCCGGGTTTGTGTGCTCCGGCTATGTGACTGGCCTGGGCCGCAATGACATCACACCCGCGCACATGCCCTCGGTTCCGGCACAAAGCTCTTAAGTGTAGGTATGGCAGACCTTCAGAGCGCATGCACCTGTGATGTCACTAGCTGCATGCAGGGTGAATATCTCCTAAACGGTGCACATTTAGGAGATATTCATTGTACCTACAGGTAAGCTTTATTATAGGCTTACATGTAGATAAAAATGATTAAGCAGGGTTTACTACTGCTTTAAGGGAGTCTGCTCCACATTTTCACAGCTCTTAGACACCTTTCACACTGGGTCGGTTTGCAGGCGCTACAGCGCCAAAAATAGCACCTGCAAACCGACCTGAAACAGCCACTGCTGTGTCTTCAGTGTGAAGGCCCCGAGGGCTTTCACACTGGAGCTGTGCGTTAACAGGACGGTAAAAAAAGTCCTGCTAGCCGCATCTTTGGAGCGGTGAAGGAGCGATATGTATACCGCTCCTCCACCACTCCTGCCCATTGAAATCAATGGGACACCGCGGCTATAGCGCCGGCAAAGCGCCTCAGCAGAGGCGCTTTGCAGTGGTTTTTAACCCTTTCTCGGCCGCTAGCGGGGGTAAAACTAGCTACCGAATAGCGCCACAAAATTGGCGGTAAAGAGCTGTTAAAAATAGCGGTGCTTTACCGCCGACGCACCTCCCGCCCCAGTGTGAAAGGGGCCTTACTGTGAAGAAGCCTTTCTGTTTGTGGTTATGAAATCTCTTTTCCTCCAGACGTAAAGAGTGCCCCCTTGTCCTCTGTAATGGCTTGAATCTGAATAACTCATCATCAAGTTCACTATATGGACCACTTATGTTTGTAGTCACATATTTAGTCAGGTGCAAGGCACAAAAATGATGGGCCAGCAGGACAAAGCCCGGCATCAGAACCAGCAAGACAGGATACCCAGTCAGGTGATCGCTATCAAGCCTGAAATAGTCATTGTCAAATGAATGATTTCATACTTGTGGTTAAACCTTCCTTATAAATTGGGGGATCTGGATGCATGGTTGACCACAAAGACATAAAGGAACAGCTTTTAAATGAGCAAAAATACCCTTGCTGTGATGTGATAAAAAGGATTACATGCAAATTTCCACGTCTATAAGAACGTAATGCTGTACTTCACTGGACAGACTTTAATATGTGTGTGGACATGGTATTTTCCCGCGATTTTACCGTGTCTTTACCGCGTTCGCGGTAAAAATAGCGCTAACGCCTATGCGTTTTACCGCATTTTTACTGCGTTACTCATTCATTTCAATGGGGATCGGCGTTTTTACAGCGCTATTTTTAGCGCCCTAAAGATGCTCCAAAAAAGCTGTTTGCAGGATTTTTTCCAACGCACAGCCAGCAAAACGCCTCAGTGTGAAAGCCCTCAGGGCTTTCACATTGAGAATGATGGGGCAGGATTATTTCAGGCATTTTTACAGCGCTATTATTACTTTAAAAACGCGGTAAAAATCCCTCAGTGTGAAAGGGGCCTAACTGTCTGGTTATCCCATCTCAGTTTATTCTGTTTATAAGATCTAAAAACGGATGTTTAAATGCCATTGTTATCTAGATAAATCAGGTCACTGTATTTGGCTTCCTGGGGCACATAAAGGTCATACAGAGTGCATTGGACATGTGCGAATAAAGTTGTTGAGCGTTAGCTTCTGGAACATAGAATTGTTTTGTGCCTGATCACAGGCTGCATGCAAGTTATAACAAGATATTAAGCCAGCTAATTGCATAATTACTGTTTCTTTCAGCTGGTAACTTATCCTTTAATTGACATTTAATCGCAGCGTGAGCAGCCACTGCAGGTTTTGGCATCCAGTAACTCATTCTACTATGGAGGTAGAAGTACAATTCCCATTCTAATCTGTAGCCATCTTGGATCTTATGTGATAATGGATGCTAGAGGGGCACTGCTTTCCTCAGGCTGGCGATTCAGCAGGACTGTCAGCAAGCTTGACGCCATCGCTGAGCCTCTAAAAACCGACTTTTCTCTCCACCCCAGCAACTTCCTCTTTCATTACATGCACAGCCAAATGCAAATCATTGGGAAAAGGGAGCATGAACTCTAATCAGCTACAGAAATCTGGGTACACAGTCTGAGTTTAATTTATTGCAAAAAGGACTTTCAGATAAGGTTTTAACAATTTGTTGTTCCACGATTTTTTCATATTATTATAGTGGCATTTCACTTGCAGACATGTAAGGTAGCTGGATGTCAGGCAGTGCTATCAGCATTCTTGCTGAACGACGTTCTGAGATAAGATTTGTTATAAGACTATCCACCTAGAGAGTTTTCTTCACTGTGATTGGATCCACAGACCAGCACTAGCCATGTGACGCCATTCAAAACACCTCACTACTGATTCAGTATAGAAACTTTCACAAACATGAAAGTTTTTTCCACAGTGTCCATGGTAATGCTTTTACCAGCCCCCCCCCCCCCAACCTTATCTTTCCTGGTACAATTTTTTTTTTTTAAATATATGAGAAGTGAAAACAGCTGTAATGATCCCACGCGGGAGATATAAGCACTAAGCATAACATGGTACAGCTTAATAATACACATTGAAAACATATTTGGTAGTAAAGATTGTCGAACATCAACAACCCTCCGGCCAAGACCGGGGGTCAACTTGGGGTGACTGAGCTTAATTGCTCAGGGGTTGAGGTGTGGAGTAGCCCACAAAAATGTTGGAAAAACAAAACTGGGATCGGGGTCATACGAGCAAGCAAAAAACTAAAACGAAAAAACAAAAAGAACAAAACAAAAAAAGGGGGGGGGGAGAGGGGTAGATGGCAAAGGAGGGACACAAAGGGTGAGAAGAAAAGACGGAGAAGGAAAAGGAGGTGCAGAATAGGTAGAATAGATAGGAAAGAGGTTCCCCCAGGTCGGGAGGGTGGGGGAGGCCCCCTTATCTTTTCTAAACCATTGATTTGTTTGCCAGGATAAGTCAGCCAAGGGGCGGGTGCAGTTTTTTTATCCATAAACGTGTAAATGTGTTGTATTTTTAGCATTCGTCTGCTATCAGCATTAATCACTTCTGACAAGTTTTCCTGACACCAAGAGAAAAATAATGACAGGGGATAGAGCTCCCAGCTGATTGGCAGCCTCAGCTTTGTTCCTTATTGGTTGATGAAAGGGGGGGGGGTGTTTCTTCCTTCCAATCAGCTCTCAGAGCTCTCCTCACTGATCTCTGCCGAGTGTAACTTTTGCTCCCCTTCCAGACAGCTCAGACAAGCTTTATAAATTCTGTATTTTGAATGGCTGTAGACCCACTGATCCCTGCTGAGCAGGCGGACAACAGGTCCGTGTCCACTTCGCTATGCTATGCAGAGCAGACACGGACACAGTTCATTCTCCTCTATGGGGCGGTCGAATGGAAACAGACTGCATGTCCGTTTCCATCTGCTTGTCATCCGATCTGCTAGACAGACGGTGAACGTATCGCCATACGTCTGTTTTCAGCTGATTTTGTCGGATCGGATGCCCGGCAGGTGTCATTGGACACATGTCCGCTGACATCCGCCCGCCCCATAGAGGACAATGTATGGCCCGATCGGGTCCGTCTGAAAAACTGACAGGGGGACCTGATCGGTCCGCTGGTGTGAAAGGGGCCTAACGGTTTACAACCACTTTAACTTAGATTATCCAAAAACTGTGTATCTTTTGAATTTATAAACAGTTTGATAGACCCTCATACTATACAATTGTTAGTAAATCTGAAGCAGATAATATTGTTACCATTAAACCCGTGTGGTCAGCTTTAGTGCCCCACATCATTCTGTGCCTTTATCGGGTCACTGCTTTATGACAGTGTAATGAATGCTTAATTATATGTTTAAATGCTGAGTGATTTTGTCTGAGTTTGATCGGCCTGATGTGAAAATTCTATAGACTGCAAGCTTCATGACTGAGGATTGTGCAAATTAAGATTTTCTGTCATTTATCTGTAGCAGAATCAATAGAATAATCCAAAGCAAAGTAACCTGGCAGTTTCCTTCTGTATCCGGAGCTCTGCATATAATCTTTATTGCCTTTACTCCTGTTACAGATAGCAGATAAGAACTGGCTGGCACACCTAGTTTGCCCTTTTTGTGTTCAGAACACATTTCTTCTTTGCTGGAGAACTTTCCCATGATCCTTTTCATAAAAGAGAACAATCTATTACCGTATCACTTCCGTTTTAGTCCTTTAGGAGTCTCTGTTATGGAGTACTTACCCGTGGATTTATGTGATTTGAGTCATTTTGTAGTCTTTACATAAAAGGCATACAGTGTATCGTATCAGAAACTGAAGAGTGTAGCCAATTTATTAGCCAAGAAGTGACTGGTAACACCATGGGGTTGATTTACTAAAATTGGAGAGTGCAAAATCTGGTGCAGCTGTGCACGGTGGCCAATCAGCTTCTAACTTCAAGCTTTGGCAATAAAACCTGGAAGCTGATTGGTTTCTTTGCAGAGCGGCACCAGATTTTGCACTCTCCAGTTTTAGTAAATCAACCCCACATCAATTAGGGGAAGATTTATTAAAACTGGTGCACACAGAATCTGGTGCAGTTGTGCATAGTAAGCAATCAGCTTCTAACTTTAGCTTCTTCAGTTAGAGTCCTTTCACACGGGCGGTCTGCCCGGTGGACTCTGCTTTGCTTAGCGGGAGATCGATCCGCTGATCCCCGCTGAGCAGGCGAATGACAGGTCCGTCTCCACTCACTGTGCAGAGATGGACCTGTCAGAGCCCCGCTCTCCTCTATGGAGAGATCAGAAGAAAATGGACCGCCCTGTCCGCTTTCATCTGATCCGCCAGATGGCTGGAAAACAGGGTCATCATCCGTCTGGATTTCGTGGACAGGATCGGATCGGATAGCAGCGGGTGTCAGCGGACATGTCACCGCTGACATCCGCCGCTCAATAAAAGTGAATGGAGCGTCCGATCAGGTCTGCCTGAAAAACTGACAGGAGGACCTGATCGGAAAAGCCTGTGTGAAATAGGCCTTAAGCTTTTACAATAAAACATGGAAGCTAATTGATTACTATGCACACACAGCTGCACCCGATTCTCCCCCTTAATGTGTATGGAAATGGTAACAATGACCTCTCTTTTTTTGCTTCCTTTCAGTCCAATAAATATACTATTGAAAGCATTTTATTATATTTTTTTCAGTGCAGGCAAAAAATACCTGTTGATACTGCCAGAAATCCAGTCAGCTTGTAGCTTTTTGTGCTTCCTGCCTCTGCTGCACTGAAATGTCAAACAGTGTTATCACGCCTGCTCGATTCATGTCTGTGAAGAACAGAAAACCTTCCCCGATGAAGCTGACTTCCATCAGTCTTGCCTACACACCATCAGTCAAAAATCCGACCGTCCCAAACGCCGTGACGTAAAACACTCCGACAAGCCGAGAAAATTTAAGTTCAATGCTTCTGAGCGTGCGTCGACTTGATTCTGAGCATGCGTGGGTTTTTTGTCCGATGGAGTTCCACACAGACGATCGAAATTTGCTATCGTTTTTTTTCCCATCGGATAAATTTAAAACATGTTCTATTTTTTCTCACCGATGGAAAAAAGACCGATGGGGCCCATATACGATCGGTCTGTCCGATGAGAAAAGTCCATCGGACTGTTTTCATCGGTAAAACCGATCGTGTGTACAGGGCATAACACACTTCCTTTCATATGTGCACAATGCTGTTTTGTGAGATGTAAAGATAGAACACAGTGCTGTAACAGCAAAGATTGCAGAAACATTTAGGCCTCCTGTACACGGGACATCTAGCTCCTGTGTGTGCATTTGTGGCATTTTCCAAGTGCAGCGTCCTGCTCCGCTGCCTGCAGCCTGATGAAGTCTATGGCAGACTGAAATACTCTGCAGCTGGACGGGGCTGAATGCTATACTGAGTGGTACTCGCCCTTATGCCCTGTACACACGATCGTTTTTTTTCATCTGAAAAAACGATCGTGTGTGGGCCCCATCTGACTTTTTCCCATCGGTGTAAAAAAACAGAACATGTTTTAAATTTTTCCGATAAAAAAAAACGATAGGAAATTTCGATCGTCTGTGTGAAATTCCATCGGAGAAAAACCCACGCATGCTCAGACTAATTTACAAGACGGGAGCACTAATTCTGGTAAAACTAGCCTTCGTAATGGAGATAGCACATTCGTCATGCTGTAACGGACTGAAAAGCACGGAGACTCTAAAGCACGAATCGGCTAACACCAAACTATTACTAACACGTGGTAACACGAAATCAGCAAAAGCAGCCCAAAGGGTGGCACCATTGGATTTGTACTTCCCATTTATAGTGCCGTCGTACGTGTTGTACGTCACGGCGTTTTGGACGGTCGGAATTTTGTCTAATGGTGTGTAGGCAAGACTGATGAAAGTCAGCTTCATCGGAATTCCGATGGAAAATTCCATCGGATTTTATTCCATTGGATATCCGATCGCGTGTACAGGGCATAAGGGCCCTATTTATTTAGGGATGAATGCCTGGAGCACAGGCTACCATAGACTTTGGCAGGCAGCAGACAGCGGGGCTGGACACTATACCTGTGCCTCCAAGGGCTCACTGAAACCCTGGGATTGCACATACAGGAGGAAGATGCCCCATGTGCAAGGGGTCTAATTATTCATTCATGATGTTGTGTAATCAGCAGTGAAAAATGATCTGCTTTGGTTCAATTTAAATACGATATCTCATTGTGCAGTACTTGAAAACTATGGACAAATGGTATAAATAGTGACATGTCTCCTATGAATTAGATGCTGACAGATTTGACAGTACAGTATTCTACCATCTTATTGATGAGCTGCTGCATGTTAAAATACTCTTTTTATGATTCGCTTCAGGCCTTTCCTTATGCCCTGTACACACGATCCGAATATCGTACGATGGATCGTACGACTTTTTTCGCTTAATAGTCGCAAGTAGAAATTGAATAGGGTAATAAAGTCAAAAAAAATCGGAAGTGATGTCATGTGTTGTAATGCATTTGTATTGTATTTTCGGACGACAACTATACTGACTAAACAAAAATCGTACGATCTGGTATTTTCGTGTTTGTCCGATCGAATAATATCGGATGAACTGTCGTGATCGGCTCTCGAAAGTAGTGTACACACGATCCGAAAATCGTACGATTCTTCCTCGGACGACCGCTTTCGTACGATATTCGGATCGTGTGTACGGGCCATTACGGACATGGTTTATTTAACAGCAGAATAGAACAGCTGCCAGCACATCGGCTCAAGTTAAATTAAGGGTGCTAATTACAGGCTCAACTAGAGTTGTGGGTTAGCCACCGTTCACATCCACAGAGCTCTGGAAATTTTCTTCTATCTCTCTAGTTTTGGCATTTCTGGCACACTACACCTGAAAATATTTAGTCTAGTGCACTTCTTGGTTTGCTGTGAGTATCCTAGTGGCAAAAAAGAACAGATGTCTCTTTTTAGTTATACAAACTTTTCAGTATGAGGGCCAGAACAAATATTTTACAAATATCCATGGGCAAAAAAAAAAGATAAATAAATGAGGGTATCAGAGTCCCCATCAGAGTCTTCTTTACATGAAGGTCCTCATCAGAGTACCCCTTACCTCAAAGTGCCCATCAAACATCAGGGTTCCCATTAGAGTCTCTATCAGAGCCCCTCTTACATTAGGGTTTGCATTAAAGTCCCCCTTACATCAGGGTCCCCATCAGAGCTCCCCTTACATCTCAGTGCCCATCAGAGCTCTCATTGCCTCAGGGTTCCTATCAGAGTCCCTCTTACATTAGGTTTCCCATCAGAGGTCTCCCTTATATCAGAAGAAGTAAGGGAGAGAAGTAGAGAACATGGATAGCCTCTACTGACCTTAAATTCTCAATCTGTGCAGGATATACCACTGACCCCCAGCTGTGGGGTCATAGTTTGAAGACCCCTGATCTATTCTTTAAACACAGATTTTGGAGGACAGAGGGCACTCATGGAGTCTGGGAGGTGGTAAGGATCGCCTTTGGAGACCTGACAGTTGCCTAAGCACTAACTGGGCTCCAACTGAAAGAAGTATGGCAAAAGCTTTTTTGGCCATACTTCTCTTGTAGGTCACAGGAGTGCACTTAATTTTTCTCTCCTTTGACCTTCTTTTGAGTCAGCTGACTCCAGGCTCTGGAAGAATAATGTCGGGATCCACCCAGCTGCCTGATTGATAGCTGGCTTTACCTCTCAGCTCGCTGCTGAGAGCTGGAGCCAGCCTCTCCCACCTCTTCTCCTGCCCCGCGCTCCAGTGAGCTTTGGAGGATCAGAGCCAAATACAGTGACAATGACAGAGCAGCAGACAGTCACTGCTCCCTGCTCCGAGCATACCAAGAACTGGGTGATCAGCAGTCATGTCATCGCTCAGTTCTCAAGGTTATAGATGACGTGGGACAGCTGCAGGATCACAGAGGTGAGTATGTGTTTTGTTTTTTGTTTTTTTATAAGCCCCAAACTTCTGCTTTTAAGATCCATGTAAACTGTAACAATTAAACAGAAAAAATCTTTACAGTGACACACATATTCAGCAAATGGTCCCTGCGCATACATTTTTTTGAGTTTTCTAATCATCTGCATGCAAATTCTAAAGAGGTATTTACATGCACATGGGATGTCACTGATACCTAGAGCTTATGTTATGTGACTTCCACTGTCCCTCTGTTTTCTGTTTCACAGGTGAGAGTCAAGCTTCTAAGACAGGTGTGAATCTGATTGGTGGCTGTAAAAAGCATTTTTCTTTCTTGTTCATCGAGGGACACAGAAATCCAGAGATGGATGAGGATTTGGACACTGGCAAACAAAAAAACTGTTGGCCAGTCTGTATAACCCGTCCTACTTCCAGCATGCCACATTTTATTGCTACTGTCCTGGGAGGGTGGTGTCCTTTCTCTGCTCATGTGTTTTGGGCTCGCCTGTCCCTGGGTGTCTGGGACATCCATGGCAGTTGTCAGGATGGAGAGCAATGGGAGATCGGGGAACATCTGCTAACCTCTCCTGAGTAGTATGAACCTGGAAATCCTCAACTCTTATCACTTCTAGGTTCAGAGCTATCAAACACTTAGCGGGAGATTTAATAAAACTGGTGCACACAGAATCTGGTGCAGCTGTGTATAGTGACCAATTAGCTTCTATCTTCAGCTTGTTTAATTAAGCCAGGGGTGCCCAACCTTTTGAAGGGCAAGGGCCACTTAAGCGACTTGGTAATGGTCGCGGGCCACAATGAGTGGAGCGGGTGGATGGAAGCCCACTCAGCTCTATAGAGCCCACTCTACTTTTTTTTTCTTCTTTTTTTTTTTTGTTATCAGATCAGATTGGACGTAGGCGTTTGTAACTTCCGCTCCTTAGAGGTGAATGGAGGGTCCGATTGGGTTGGACTGACCATGTGAAAGGGGCCTAAGGCTGCTTTCACACTGATGCACTGTTGTTTACCCGCATCAGGGGTGCAGCACAGTTCACCTGTGGCTTTCCTGCAGGTTAGCTGCACTTTGCCATAGACTTCTATTATATCCTGTGGGTGTGGTGCACTTTCAGAAAGCTCACCAAACTTGCAGGTAATAGAAGTCTATGGCTCAGTGCAGGTAACTCACAGGTGCACTTCTCTGCACCTGTGGATCAGTCTGAAAGCAGCCCAGTAACCACTGCAGAACAGATATGCCTATATATACACTCTAATTTTAGTAATAAACTTACCTTTAATAACAGTATTCTATTCTATTCTATTTTATTCCATCCCAGAGCAGGAGGTCGCGGGCCACATCAGAGGGCTCCGCGGGCCACTTGTTGGGCACCAATGAATTAAGATTTTCCAATAAAACCTGAAAGCTGATTGGTTTCTATGCACAGTTGCACCAAATTCTGTGTGCACCAGTTTTAGTAAAAATCTCCCCCTTGATGTCTTCCTTTAACCACTTGCCGACCGCCGCACGCAGATGTACATCGACACAATGGCATGGGCAGGCAAAGTGGCGTACCTGTACGTCCCTTTAAATTTGCCGCCCAGCGGGCACGCGCGCGCCCGACACGTGCCTCGTGAGTGTCCTCGCGGGTCCCGGGAACTTGATGTTCCCAGGCGGCCCGCGATTGCGGTCGGCAAAGACAGAACAGGGGGATGCCTTTGTAAACAAGGCATTCCCCTATTCTGCCTAGTGACATGTCACTGGTGGCTGTTCCCCATGATCGGGAACGGTCATCAGTGACGTGTCACTCGTAGCCACGCCCCTAAAAGTAAGAATCACTCCCTAGTACTGACTTAACCCCGTCAGCGCCACCTAGTGGTTAACCCATTCACTGCCAGTGTAATTTTTACAGTAATCAGTGCATTTTTATAGCACTGGTTGCTGTAAAAATTACAATGGTCCCAAAAATGTGTCAAAAGTGTCCGATGTGTCCGCCATAAAGTCGCAATCACAGTAAAAATCGCAGATTGCCGCCATTACTAGTAAAAAAAAAAAAAATTATAAAAATGCCATAAAACTACCCCCTATTTTGTAGAAGTTATAACTTTTGCGCAAACCAATCAATAAACGCTTATTGCGTTTTTTTTTTTACCAAAAATATGTAGAAGGATAAGTAAAAAATATTGCATTTTTTTTATTTTTGTTTATAGCGCAAAAAATAAAAACCGCAGAGGTGATCAAATACCACCAAAAGAAAGCTCTGTTTGTGGGAAAAAAAGGATGTCAATTTTGTTTTGGAGCCACATGGCACGACCGCGCAATTGTCGGTTAAAGCGACGCAGTGCCGAATCACAAAAAGTGGCCCGATCTTTGGCAAGTGAAATGGTCCGGGGCTGAAGCGGTTAAGAGAGTCTGTCTACTGTACCATGCTATTACATAGGAGGTTTGTCATCCCCCTTGTGATAGCAATAAAGTTTTGTTTAAAATTAAAATGTGTAAAAAAAAAAAGAAAAAAAGCTTAATTAAACAAATTTGCAACTGCCACTATGTTATTGTACATGGTCTCTGCCTTCAGGAAATGTATTTTTTGGGAATTTTATATAATCTTCAGGCATAAAATTAGCATTTTATCCTGTGTGCAAAAAAGTTGAAAAAATGTCTCCAGCATTAAAAATAATTTGTGAAATACATGAACATGTAGATTTTTAGTGATTGGTTTAAATTTCTTTGTTGTGTATTATATATTGCCTCTGTGTGCATATCCTGGCTCTGACTGTCAGTCACCAAGAGCCCTGACCTAGTTCCTGCTGTTTGCACTTGTTAAACAGGAGCTTTAAGCCTCGTACACACGATTGGATATCCTATGGATTCTAATCCGATGGTTTTGTCCATCGGAAATCCGATGAAGCTGACTTCCATCAGTCTTGCCCACACACCATCAGTCAAAAAACCGACCGTTCCAAACGCCGTGACGTAAAACACTCCGATGAGCCGAGAAAAATGAAGTTCAATGCTTCTGAGCATACGTCGACTTGATTCTGAGCATGCGTGGGTTTTTTATCCGATGGACTTGCCCATAGACAATCGGAATTTGCTATCGGTTTTTGATCCATCGGAAAAATGTAAAACATGTTCTATTTTTTAAAACCGATGGAAAAAAGACCGATGGGTCCCATACACGATCGGTGTGTCCGATGAAAAAAGTCCATCGGACTGTTTTCATCGGTAAAACCGATCGTGTGTACAGGGCTTTAGTCTCCCCCTCGAAAAAATTTAAAGTCTGCATTCACAAATACTGTAGCTGCTGAATTTTATTATAAGGACACCTACCTGTCCAGGGATCCAGCACTGTCCTCACCCGAGCCGATTCTTCAATGCGCTTTGGGTCCAGCCGCCAGCATCCTAAGGGAAACCAGTAAAGCCTTGCAACTTCAGCCTTGCAGCTGGCTTCCCACTGCACATGTGTGACCTGCATTGTGCCTTGCCAATGGCCCCGCACTCTTCTGGGATCTGTGATGAGTCCGAGAAGACTGCGGGCAGAAGGGGGGGGGGGGAATAAATGTGGCAGAGAAGAAGGGGAGGCAAACAAGCGAAACTTCCCCTTTTGGGTGAAATACTTTTACTTGAATCTTGTGACATGTATACACCATGCAAAGGTAGTTTTTAAAGGATTAGTTCACCTTTTACAAAAAATAATAAACGCACATTTTTTTGCAAGTAAAAAATCTGTGGCAAGACTTAACAGTAGCTCATGTAGCTTTTGGAGCATCATGTGTTGGGCTACAGGCGTCTGCGCACTCATATGTGAACAGCGACCATTAAAATGCATGGGATTTAGCCCAGGTTCACACTGGGCTGTGGGAGTGAAGCCGTGCGAGTTCAGCTGAACTCGCACGATTTCACTCTCGCTGGCAGTCCCGATTTCCCGATTTCAGCCGCGATTACAAAGACATCTGTGCAGGTTTCTGCACAGATGTCAATGTAAATTGCGGCAGAAATCGCAAAAAGTAGTACAGAAACGACTTTTTGAAATCGGTGCAGCGCCGCAGATTAGTACGGTGCCATTGCGGGCAATTTGCGGCAAATATCGCCGTTTTGACATGCGATTTGACATGCCAAATCGCATGTCAAAACGCACCAGTGTGAACCAGGGCTTAGGATGTAAGTGAGTTTTGGAGCTTCAAGCTACAAAACGCTCAGGTGTGAATAGGGCCTTACTGACTGCAAAGTTCATAAGGGCAGGTAGAACCTGCATTACAAACAAATGGCCACTGCCCTCACCTATAACTGGCCTTTGTAGTATGGAGCACATGGAAGGACAACACATGCAAATCAAAACCAAAAAAATTTCCAGCTCAACTTACCGACCAGCCTGCAACTAATCGAATTATCCTGTCTAACAGTATGCGTTAAAAACAGGGGTTTAGTTTGCACACATTTGTAAATACATGTGAAGGCTACAGAGCCCCGTCAAGGCACTCCAGTATTTTATGTAGTCCTAACTCTAAATTTTGAGAGTCTCCACAGCCTATCAATTATAATGCATGTGCTACCATTATGGAGACTCTCAAAATTTAGAGTTAGGACTACAGAAAATACTGGGTCTCTGTAACTTACACATGTAATTGAAAATGTGTGCATACTGTGATAATTCGGTTGATTGCAGGCTGGTCGGTAAGTTGAGCTGAGAATTTCTTTGGTTTTGTTTTGCAGGTAGAACCTACATTGCCTTTTGGGAGCTGAAATTTTTTCAATGGTCCAGACCAGCTCAGATATGACTTGCTGAGGACGGAGAAAGAGACATGATCACACAAAAGAACCAAAAATATTTCAGCTCGTGTACCTGTTAACCACTTGCTGACCGCCGCCAGTGGATATACGTTGGCAGAATGGCTCCTGTGCGCAAAGCAACGTACAGGTATGTTGCTTTGAAATTCCCGCCATGCTCCGTGATCCATGTCCGCCAGTGTCCCGTGATCGTGTCATGGAGCTGCAGAACAGGGGGATGCCTGTGTAAACAAGGTATTTCCCTGTTCTGCCTTGTGACAGGACACTGATCTACTGCTCCCTGTGATTGGGAGCAGTGATCAATGTCGTGTCACATGTAGCCCAGCCCCCACACAGTTAGAATCACTTCCTACGACACACTTAACCCCTTCCTCGCCCCCTAGTGTTTAACCCTTTCCCTGCCAGTGTCATTTACACAGTAATCAGTGCATTTTTATAGCACTGATCGCTGTATAAATGACAATGGTCCCAAAATAGCATCAAAAGTGTCCGATGTGTCCACCATAATGTCACAGTCACGGTAGAAATCGCAGATCACCGCCATTTCTAATAAAAAAAAATATTAATAAAAATGCCATAAAACTATCCCCTATTTTGTAGACGCTATAACTTTTGCGCAAACCAATCAATATACGCTTATTGCGGGGGGTTTTTCATCAAAAATATGTAGAAGAATACGTATTAGCCTAAACTGAGGAAAAAAAATGTTGCTTTTTTTTTTTTCAAAATTGTCGCTTTTTTATTGTTTATAGCGCAAAAAATAAAAACCGCAGAGGTGATCAAATACCACCAAAAGAAAGCTCTATTTGTGGGAAAAAAAGGACGTCAATTTTTTTGGGAGCCACTTTGCACGACCGCGCAATTGTCAGTTAAAGTGACGCAGTGCCGAATCGCAAAAAATGGCCCGGTCATTGGGCAGCCAAATCCTCCGGGGCTGAAGTGGTTAAAGCCATGTGGATAGCATGCATTTTTTTTTTCCTTCCTGCAATGACAATAAAATAATTTTTATGGTCATATGACGTGCAGTAGTGCTCAGCAGAGTCTTTAGCATGTGTTATTTTTTTTTGCAGCCTCCATAAAGACTATAATTTATGTAGTGAGGCTTTATGGCTCGTGTCTATTGTCTGCACAGTATAATAAACAACAGTTGTGGTTTGAATGTTCTACATTTGTCTTCTTCAGGTTTGGGAAATATTTGCTTACTGTTCCTTTTGTTTATTATATGTGCTATATTTAGCATAGCATGCTCTTCTGTGTGTTTTTCTGCTCTTGGGTCACTTTAGCTTCCCCTTTCACCTATATACAGTTGTGCTCATAAGTTTACATACCCTGGCAGAATTTATGATTTCTTGGCCATTTTTCAGAGAATATGAATGATGACACGAAAACTTTTCTTTCACTCATGGTAAGTGTTTGGCTGAAGCCATTTATTATCAATCAACTGTGTTTACTCTTTTTAAATCATAATGGCAACAGAAACTACCCAAAATTACCCTGATCAAAAGTTTACCTACCCCAGTTCTTAATACCGTGTCTTTTGTGGTATTTGTGGATGAGGCTCTTTATCTTCTCAGATAGTAAAGCTGCCCATTCCTCTTGGCAAAAAGCCTCCAGTTCCTGTAAATTCTCTCTTGCATGAACTGCATGTCTGAGATCTCCCCAGAGTGGCTCAATGGTATTGAGGTCAGTAGACTGAGATGGCCACTCCAGAACCTTCACTTGTTTCCTGCAACATGCTTATTAAAAGGAAAGGTGTCTTCAAAGAGATGTTACAGGACCAAAAGTATTATCCAGCGTGAGAATGATAGTTTCTATAAAATATTTCTGCTGTTAAGCTTTGTAACGGCATTTGGGGAAATTAGTTATATCATCATCTTGGGTAACTTTATTCAGTAGATCCCCGAAACATTGGAAAGACACAACGTGTTTAAATTTTTCGTCCTCAAGGGTTGGTGGGTAGATCATATAATGTGTATTACAAACCACGCATAAAGAAGAATTAGCCACTTAACTTAAAAACCCAAGGTGCGCGACAGCTTCTCATTTAACTTTGCCAGCTGGCCGAGGAAACCCGTCCAAACAGGGTAGTTCAGCACTGACCTACACAGTGCCGCTGCTGTGGTTATATCTGGAATAATAGAGATCTAGCAAGAGCAGGGGTGATCTTCTTCCTTATGCCTCAGTGTACATATTGACCAGTCTTCTTGAATAGTTAAGTTGACACCGACAGAATGTACTCCTTTCTGTGCTGCACAACCCTAATCTCAACAACCTCTGAGCCCAGATTTAAGCCACCAATTTGTGGAGCACTTGTTCTCTTTCTACCCCAAATTTTACTTTTAGATTTGTCTGGAATTCACCTCCGAGTTAAAGTGTGAGTGTTAGCCCAAAAAAAAAAAAAATGGATCCTGCTCCTTTAAAGCATGATATATGACACAGTGCTTGTGCTGTGTCATTTGGCCCCCTGTAACACCTGAAAAAACCTGGCTGATCCTGCCAGTTTCTCCCCTCCCCTTTGTAAAGTGAACACAGTTATTATGGCTGCTGAGCCCTGACACCATGGTCAGTTTACGTGCCTCTGTCATCCGCAGCCCTGCTGTCTCACCCTTCTGCTCTTGTGTCCTTCTCCCCCCTCCCTCCCTGCCTGTCGGCACCCGTGTCAGGGCTCCCCCCCCCCCACTGCTGCTGTAATAATATGTCTTACTTTATATAATCTATTCTGTCTTCTAAGGATATGTCCCCTGTGTGTGTGTGTGTGTTGTATAAAAAAAAGCCATATATACCTTATTTGGTATCTCGGCCCCTCCCGCTGAGTCTGTCAGACAGGGAGAGGAGAGATTCGGCACGTCTCGTGACCACTGATCAGCGCTCACAAATATGGTATATACAGCAATTTTTTTTATACGACACACACACACACAGGGGGACATATTCTTAGAAGACAGAGCAGATTATATAAAGTAAGACATGTGGGTTAACAAACCCTTTAAGCATTGTTTGGTAGGACAATTTAACTTATTTGGATTTGCATTCCAAAAGGTTTTAAATACAACATATATAGATATGTCTCATGATCCCATCACATGCTTTTTATGTTGTGATATTGAAAGCAAGCACAACACTGTGCTTATTATTAAGATCTTTATTGTCTTTAGGGGTGGGGGAGGGTTACTGAAAAGAACACTGGTTTGTGTATTGCCTGAACAATCCACCAATTCTAACTTCAATTTAAACCAAAACATCTATAATTTCTAATGGTAGAGATGTTCAGAATGCAAAATATTAGCTATAAATGTCTTTTCTTCTAAAGTTTAGAGCTCTGCTACTGTGTGATTCCATGACCAGACACTCAGAATAATTTTAGAGTGGTGCCTAAGATTAATAATAGTCAATGGGAGCCAGGCTATGACCTGCTAAGGCTTAGGAGTGCCCACATAGAGTACTTTTTTTTTACCTTGTAGCGTACAGACCCTGGGTGGATCCTGCTATTTGTCCCAAGTTCTATTCCTGAGTGAGCGCAAGTAGCCAGGCATACGGTAGCTTCTTAGTCTGTCTACACAAGAACCAGACAGGAAGTATCTTTTTTAGAATTATTGCTTTGATAGCTTGAGTAGGGTACGAAGTAAACCTTGGAATACTCCAAAATTTAGTGGAAATGTAATGAAGGGTACTCTGACTATGACTCTAGAGACTATGGGGGTTATTTACGAAAGGCAAATCCACTTTGCACTACAAGTGCAAACTACAAGTGCAAAGTGCACTTGAAATTGCACTTGGAAGTGCAGTCGCTGTAAATCTGAGGGGGACATTCAAGGAAAAAAAAAAACAGCATTTTAGCTTGCACATGATTGGATGATAAAATCAGCAGAGCTTTCCCTTATTTCAGATCTACCCCTCAGATTTACAACGACTGTACTTCCAAGTGCAATTTCAAGTGCACTTTGCACTTGTAGTTTGCACTTGTAGTGCAAAGTGGATTTGCCTTTCGTAAATAACCCCCTATATGTCTCTTCAGGGTGATACCCCTCTTGAGGCTAATGATGAGTGAACTGTGGCAGAATTCAGACACCCTGACTGAGTATCTCCGCCAAGAAGCTGCTTCCCAAGCTCTTGACCAAGCTCTGGAACACGAGACCAGTGAATCTGGCTATTGTTACCCCAAGACCTAGGCAACACAAGTTTTGGAGTAAACCAGAATAAGAACTGTTTATTTGAACAAGAATACAGAATATATACACCACAAGAGGACATCCCCCCCTCCTGGTCATATTACCCTAACAATACAATCTGTAACCAGGAATATAATTACAACTGACATATACTATCAACATTACCTTAATTAGCCACCTGGGTGACTCAGTGCCCACCCAGACCATTACTATCCCCTCATCAGGTCAGACTTGCTGTCACCGAGCTCACACATTACAATATACATTATCATAAGTATAAACACAGAACACCTTTAGACAATAGCAGGAGACCCCAGTAACAGACTGTCCGGCTCCTACATAAAACAGAGGCCAATGTGACCAGCTCTTTCAATGAACATGTTTAGTTCAGAATCAACAAACCAGGAATAGTCTTCATATGGTTCTTTAGGGATATTTTTGATAAATACTACTGTTCTATCTGAAGTAATCCAAACCTCATTCTTAGCGTACATTAAGTAGTTGTCCATTATTTGGTTGGTCACCCTGTGCCCCTAATAGACACAGGGTGTCTTACAAATAAGAGGGACATGGGGAGCTGAAACAAAGGTTTCCCAGTCCTCTCCAAAAGCCCCTGTCCCGGGTGAGTCTATCACATTAACCACAGCTCATAAGACTCCCATGCAAGAGCAAACTTGAGCCAGCAAATCTGGACCATTCTCTCCAAGACTAAACCAGGACAGTCCCTAGGATCTCTTTCAGGCTTCTACTCGCTGTGCCCTGGGTACTTTTTTTTTTTTAAATCAAAAAAATCTTTATTGTGCCAATATTTACACATCACAGGTTACATACAAAGAAGCAACATTTTATCAACACCAGTAGATATGTAAAGCATCAATTCAAGAAATGAGATTACAGCACAACATAAAGTGCCTTGCCATAGCTCATAGAAGGAAATACAAAAAAAAAGAACAAAGATTATTATAAGATTAACATCCTATTACCACAAGCCTATGGCCCACTACTTAGATATTATTATTGTTGATATTATATTGTTAACTATATCAGAAAAGGCAGAGGGTGACTAAGTAGGGCACAATAACACATTAAAAAAAATTGTAAACCATAACAGCTAAGCTGAGTAGGCAGGAACTAGCCCGCCAGCCCAACCCAGATCAACATAGGGCCAACGGCCCTCAACATGAACATATGCATCCATATCCCACCTGCACATAAAGAAGTTTCCCCTCCAGGGTCCATGAGTACCCTGGGTACTTAAATGCTTTCCTGCAGTACCAGACAGCTTCTGTACTGTAAGCCTCCTTGTCAGATCCTCTGTAGACTTCCTACAAACTGCTCCCAGTAACTTTAGACATGGATCCCTTGGCTCTCTTGCAGCTGGGACCCCTATGGTCTCCTCCAAACTTCAGCTAAGTGACCCAGAAAGACAGAGCCCTCAGCCTTCTCCACCAGGACAAGCACCCTGCTGTTCTAAGCCCCAGCCTATTTATACACACCTCAGCCCCCTACTAGTCATTCTTCCTACCAGGGATTGCCTAAGGCTGTATGAATATGCAAGTTGAGGGTCTGCCTCTTCCAAGTCACTAAATTGCCCCAGTTTCTTGGGTACACACAGCACCCCTTCCTACCCAAACTGGCCTTACCTATGCCTCTCTGACAATATGTAGATGACAGCAGTGCTCAGTAGAGTACTATGTAGCACCCCTCTGACAGCCCAAAGGCAGGATAGCACCTCCAGAGACAGGAGCAAGCTAGCATTTCACCCCAGGGCCGAGACCATGGCTAAAATAGGGGGACCGTGAAAGGATACTGGGCGTCAGTCAATTTTGTCTCTTTAAAGTTTTATAGCAGAAGAGTTAAGGAGGTGAGGATTAGGGGGTCACAGATACTGTAGCAGATCACTTACAGACGATCCAGATCTCTGTCCAGCTTCACAGTGTTAGAACCTTTAAGCCGACCCAGCAACACTGTAAACAATTTCAGTGCGTCCTCCAAGTGACCAAGTTCTAAGAGACCAGCATTTTTTCAGGCTCTCTCCAACAAGGGGCCTTCCCTGGGTTTCCTCCTTGGTGCAGCTTCTTCCAGACCAGACAGGACAGCTTTAGGACCACTTCAGCACATGTGAAGTCTCAAAACAGGCTATCGGGCCTAACAGCAGAGCTCCACTTTCCTAGCAGCACTTTCCTGGTCCTCAGCCCAGGGAAAGAGAGCGACCACGTGGCCTATCCCAAATATTTTTATCCTCCCACAAGCCAATGTAAGCTTAGGGAAAAACCAGGGGGGAAACTATACAATCAGTCTGAGCTAACTACAACCCAGCCAAAAACTAAATTGACATAGTAGCCCCTGTTTAGAACAAGGGGGTTATAACTATAAAATGTTGGTAAAACTAAAACTTTTTTCTTTAATTTTGGATAATTTAGATAAGATCTGAAATAACTGTGAAATAATCTGTGTCCTGCTGGGGAGATTTCCTTCAATTCCTGTTTTGATGATGTAACAGAAAATCATTGGAAATCCCCCAAAGTGAATTGTCGTCTTTGAAAGTGATCACCAGAGCAATTGTTCTCACTGGAAGGTTTCTCCTTACTACTTACGGTACTCTGGTGACAGCTCTTCCCTGTCATTTTCATGGCAGTGGCCACCAGGAGAAATAGAGAAGGTGAATTTCCCCAGCAGGGACATTGACGGCAATTAAACCTGACCTCATATTTCTCTAATATATCCAAAGAAAATGTTTTGCCCTTATATTCTTACATTTACATATTTAAAAAGGTTTTTATACAACATTTACCCATAATTCACCCTTTTTTTTTCCAGCTGAGTCCAGTTAGAACTGTGTGAATCCTGAGTGAAAGTTGTATGAATCTTGTGTGAAAACATTTATAAAAAAAACCCTAATGCCGCGTACACACGGTTGGAATTTCCGAGGAAAAAAGTCAGACGGAATTATTTCATCGGATATTCCGACCGTGTGTATGCCCCATCTGACTTTTTCCGTCGGAAATTCCGACGGAGTTAGAAAGAGAACGGAAAAATTAAAAAATTCCGTTCGTCTGTATGGAACTCCGACAGAGAAAAAAAAACATGCATGCTCAGAATCAAGCCGACGCATGCTTGGAAGCATTGAACTTAATTTTTCTCGGCTCGTCGTAGTGTTGTACGTCACCGTGTTCTTGAGGGTCGGAATTTGGTGTGACAGTGTGTATGCAAGACAGCTTGAATGGAATTCCGTCTGAAAAACCCGTCAGAGTTTATTCCGACGGAAAATCCGACCGTGTGTACAAGGCATAAGTGTTTTGATAGATGCAATTAGCCACTTTTTGATTCCATCCTGGTTATTTTCCTTTCTTTTAAAAGAACATTGACAAGTTTTATATAAAGAAACGTGTGACATGAAGTTTAACCGGAGCATGTTCTGTAGGCTGCTTCTGCTGGTGGACATAGTACCTTCATTGTATAAATGATGCTGGAATAACTTCTAAATTTACAATCATGGCCAAAAATATTGGCACCCCTGCATTTCTGTCAGATAATGCACCACTTAGCCCAGAAAACTGTTGCAATTACAAATGTTTAGGCATTCTCATGTTTATTTATTTTGTTTGTATTGGTATAACACAAAAAAGTGGAGAAACAAAAAGCCAAATCTGACACATTCCCCGAAAAACTCCAAAAATTGACTGGACAAAATTATTGGCACTCTCAATTTAATATTTGGTACACACCCTTTGAAATAAATAATTGAAATCAATCACTTCCTGTAACCATTAATGAGTTTCTTACACCCCTCCACTGGAATTTTGGACCATTCTTCTTTCGCCAACTGCTCCAGGTCTCTCGGGTTGGAAGGGTTCCTTTTCCCAACTGCTGTTTTGAGATCTCTCCACAGGTGCTTTTTGAGATTTAGATCTGGACTCATTTCTGGCCAGTTTAGTACTCTTCAGCACTTTGTCCTAAACCATTTCTGGGTGCTTCATGTGCTACATGTTTGACTGTAGGGACTGTATTCTTTTCTTTAAAGGCCTCATTTATTTTCTGAAAACAGTAGAATGATGGGCTTTACCAAAAAGTTGTCATTTTGTTTCATCTGTCCACAGAGCATTCTCCCAAAAGGATTTTGGCTTCCTCGGGTATGTTTTGGCAAACTCCAATCTGGCTTTTTTATGTTTCTGTGTCAGCAGTGGGGTCCTCCTGGGTCTCCGACCATAGCGTCCTTTTTCATTCATATGTATAGTGTGAGCTGACACAGTTGTACCCTGTGCCTGAAGCAGAGGTGGATCCAAAGTCTAGTCTTGGGAGGGGCACTGCCAGAAAATTATTTTGTTTTTCAGGCAATTTATCGGGGAAATGGCTGGTGTTGGCGCTTCAATCGTCATGGTACCATGGTTATGGTGTCAGGTTGATTTAAAGGGGTTGTAAAGGTTTGTTTTTTATTTTCTAAATAGGTTCCTTTAAGCTAGTGCATTGTTGGTTCACTTACCTTTTCCTTAGATTTCCCTTCTAAATATTATTTTTCTTTGTTTTCTTTGTCTGAATTTCTCACTTTCTGTTTCTCCTCAGTAAGCTGTTCAGTAAGCTGTTCTGGCTGACTCCACACCGCTCGGATGATGGTGTGAAGTTTAGTGAGGAGAAACAAGAAGTGAGAAATTCAGACAAAGGAAAAAAACATTTAGAAGGTAAATCAAAGGAAAAGGTAAGTGAACCAACAATGCACTAGCTTAAAGGAACCTATTTAGAAAATAAAAAACAAACCTTTACAACCCCTTTAAGCGGATTATTTCTATTATTACATTGGAATATAAAATAAATGCCACGTCACCTGCCACACGTTGCGGATTGTCACCTGCCACCAGATGCAGATTGTCACTTGCCATGTCACCTGCCACAAGTTGCAGATTTTCAGTTGCCACGTCACCTGCCACAAGTTGCGGATTGTCACTTGCCACGTCACCTGCCACACGCTGCGGATTGTCACTTGCCATGTCACCTGCCACATGTTGCGGATTGTCACTTGCCACGTCACCTGCCACACGTTACGGATTGTCCCTTGCCACGTCTCCTGCCATACTTAGCGGATTGTAACTTGCCACATAACCTGCCACACGTTGTGGATTGTCACTTGCCACATCACCTGCCACAAGTTGCGGATTGTCACTTACCACGTCACCTGCCACACTGTCATAGAGTGCTAGCAAACCAGACTGTGTGACGGCACAGAGGAGACCAAACAGGTGTAGATGAAAGTGTAACAATTTATTAAGGGAAGTAAACAGACAAATAAACACCTCCAACAGAACACAGTGCAGTGACCAAACCAAATAACAGTGACTTAAAGAAAATATATACATGAAGGGGGAATACCGGAATCGTAGAGAAGGCCAGGCCGAGGTCATACACAAAGGGATCGAAGCAGATGGGTATGGATGGGAATCAAACAGGAACAGGGAGGGGACGGATGGATTGGCTGCAGAGCAGGGATCCAAGGTAACCAGGTAACAGGAGGACAGGGGACCGTGGAAATCAGGAGACAGGAGGGACAGATGCAGGATGGGCTCCGGGTAGGAATCAGGTCGGATTGGGTCAGACAGGATGCAGGGTCAAAGTCCAGATCACAGGTCCTAGGTCCAGGGAGAGAGATACCAGGGCAAGGAGTGTTAGTACTTGCCGGGTATTTAAAGGAAGTCTTGTAATCAGAGGTGGCTCTAGGCTTTGTGAGGCCTCAGGCAAAATTTATACACGTGGCCCCACTCCTCCTATCCAGGCACACAGGAGGGCTGCACGGCCGGGCACTCACTTTCTCTCTGGGCGGTCGGCCAGGCTGCAGCAGGCGCTGGGATGGGATCCATCCACTGGAGCTCCTCCTTCCCCTTCACAGACAGTCATAGGGCAGCTGGATAGTGAATAGTGAGCGGCGCTGGCTGAAGGAGCAGCTCAGCTCAGCTGCTTTAGGGCCCCACTTGGGCTTGCAGCCCGCCCCGTGCGCCTTTTACAGATGGCCCCTGGAGCTAGTTGGTCAGTCCGCATTAGTGATCGAGCACAGGCAAATTAGGTGGTCGCGAGGCCCCTGTGAGTGCGAGGCCTTAGGCGACAGCGCTAATTTGCCTAATTAGAGAGCCGCCTCTGCTTGTAATCAGGCTTCAGGTCACAGCGGACCGCAGGAAGTGCTGCCTGTCCCACACTGCTGGAATACACCCACTGGTGGACGCCGGTACTACAGTCCATGGATCATGCATTACCACCAGCAGGTGAGATCCTCCAACAAAGATATTGGCTGCAAGAGGACACCTGCTGGCGGACACTAGTACTGCAGTCCAAAGGACCAACAGCACCACCAGCGGGTGAAGCCTTTCCTGACACACACGTTACGGATTGTCCCTTACCACGTCACCTGCGTTTCAGGAACAAATATAAATCCCTTCTTCAGGGTAATTTGTAAGAGAAGATCACAGATTTAGAGCACTCTATAACAGAACATAACATTTGTTAGGAACCATGAAACAGATGAAATAGGTACCGGGGGGTACCTTTGTTCTCTTGTTTCATACTATAGGAAAGTTGGCAATAATTAAGGTCTTACTATGGTGGCTGTTCTTGAATTTGTAATTGAATTTGTAATTGAATTTGACCTGGTATCAGCCTTTTGCAAGCCTCAGTACAGCACAGCTCAGACTGTTAGAGTGAAAAATAGTGCAAGCAGCCAGTCAGTGGTGCTGCAGTGTCATGTGTTAACTAAGAGCATAGGCGTGCGCACAGGGTGTGCCAGGTGTGCCCAGGCACACCCTAATCACCCTGTGCAGCACAGATTCCCCCTACTGACCTGGCTCCCCCACAGCACTGCTGGCTTCCCTCCTCTCCCACTGGTTGTTGCTGTGGATGTTTTAGGATGAGTAAGGGAAGGGGCCAGTAAATATGCCATTTACTGGCCCCTTCCCTTTCTGAATGAACATCGTGAGTGATCGGTAGAGTGTGTTTGAGCTTTGGGGTGCACACCCTACTGCCAAAGGCTGCGCACACCTATGACTAAGAGCATGTTGATAGAAGAATAGAGTGACAGAGAAATAAACTCATCAGTTTGCTGAGTCTCCTTCACTGTCCAATGGTAGGCTGAGCCTGGGACAAGATCTAGTTTTATTAACTACAGTAAAAAAAATATCAGGTCTTCTGCCCTACCAGGCAAGGTTGAGCTGTGTAAATCTCAGGTGTGGCTGAACAAAATACAAATCCTTGATAGATAAAACAACTCCCATATACGGTATACTGTATGTATTTAATCAGTGTATTTAGCTCTTTGCCTGGAGTTCAGCTTTATACTGAAACTGCAGCCAAAGCTTGTTTTCTACTTTTGGATATAAAAGGGAAAGATTAGATCCTCTGCCAGTTTCTTATTACTGTCTGTATCCTCACTGAAATAATTACTCCTTCCATTCTGCCCTGACACCGCAATTAAATAGATCTCTGATGGCAATAGAATCGGTGTTGTTTCACAATTGAAATATCACCCCTCATCTCCTGTTCCAGTAGTGGCTGTCAAATTTCAGATTTCCCCCCAATTTGTGTCTCAGTGACCAAGGTCACCACCAGGTGGTCCTCCCTAAAAATGAGCTTAGGTGCGTCCGGACACAATGCCAAACCTGCCTGAGCAATCTCACCGGGAAGTGGAAAGCCAATCATAGGCGCCAAAGGCATTCCTTGCATATGCAAGGGGTGTGTACATGCCTGACCTCATCCCTGGTTCTAACTCATACCAATGTAGCGCTGGTATTTTTGTCTACTAATGTAATGCAATGTTAACCTATGAACAGTGTCATAATTTAGTATTTGGCACCATCTAGTGGCCAAAACCTGAAATGGACTTCATTTATCTTCTGTTTGAACTTACATGGAGAAATATTATACAAGTGACCTTCCCACAAGGCTAAGTGACCTACCCAGGAACACGCAGTACTGAATTGCATGCTGGGTAGGATATAAAAAGGCCCCGTGCGGCCATCTTAGGTCTCTTCTGGACGCGTGGCCTGCCTATAAGGACCTGTGAGGAAGCTTCCAGAGAGCGCGGCCTACAACACTGCGGAGCACGACATCCAGCGATCCTGCATCACATCCCTGAGCTGAAGACACAGAGTGACCGGATCAAGAAGGATCCAGAGGGACCTGACGAAGCCATCTGCGGGTCCTAGCCATCCTGTGAAGCGGAGCGGCGTGCTTGTACTGACTGACAGCAGGATCCAGAGACAGCCGGAGCGGAGGTTTCCAGTTCTTCCAGGCCCAGTGTGGTGAGAGGGCAGCCGCCCACAGTTACTTGATACACTTTCACACTTAGACTTATTGCCACAGTGTCGCTGGAACTTGTAATTCCGCGGAGGAGATTTCATCCAGCTGGACAGAGTTACCAGTAGGCCTAAATTCCACACTCCTCTGGGGACTGACACTGTGAGACTCATAGACCATTACACTGGAAGAAAAAATAAGTGTGTCACATCACCAGTTCAGTTCAATACAGTTACATGTGCATAGGCCTCAAGCCTGATTTAATTATTAAGTGACTGCCGCTGGAGGTACATTCCCAAGAAGGAGTCCACAGATACTTTGCACAATAGAAGCTACTGCTCTATGTTATTCTACATTGCTTTATTGATTAGAGAACCCTTTGGATTACAATCTCTGTCACACAATAGCTAGCAGAAGAAGTAAGACCAGAGACTATATTCCTTACTGTAAGGCCTTACAGTGTTGTTACAACCTACTAGAGAGTGTAGGGGGGAATATTGAGTTAATTATATTGTGGTATATCATTCTTGCCAAATACTGTGTGTCGCATAGTTGATTTCATAGTGTCTACGCAGTGTGCTGGAAGTGGGAAGGTGCCCAGTGCTGAGGTTGTTGCCTGAGCATTAGTCCCACTTGGAGACACCCCTGCTGGAGGAATACAGTTAGCTCTCAGGTGATAGCCATTTACAACTGCTTGTCTCATTATTGTATACCAATTGTGGTTCTGTGTTAATGATCAAACCTGGTCTAGTAAATTTACCTTTTGGGTTAATACAATCTGTCGTGAGGCTTGTTAATTCTTCAAACAGGTGTAGCAGTGCATACTTGGGTGACAACACAGGTAAAGTGAATATAATCTGTGACTATTCACCTGTCTTTTATTATTGAGCCTCACACCAACACTGCACCACAGCTGTGTCAATGGGATTGAGCCAAACTATTGGGGGTGTTAGAGCAGAGTACAGGCCCAATCAAATATCAGCAGCTCCTTCGGGGGTCAGTGCTACACCAACATTATCCAAAACTAGACAAAATCATTTTGGGCTGGTGTTTCACTTTAAAGTCCTCATTCAGGCAACTTGGACGGGAAAGGTAAGACAGCGCTTTAGAGAGGAGGAATCCTTTTGAAAATAAATATATTCATGTTTTCCCCAGTTTATGCAATTTCCATTTATGAAAAACCATCCAGTGCATTTAAGCCTATAAAGAAATCAAAGAATTAAGGCTCTAGGGAAATGTCAAAACTACTCTTTTAACGGGGCTCCCCTGGCATTGCAAAAGTTAAATAATTAGCTTTGCCTAGGGTATCCTTAAAAATAAGTTTTACTTACCTTGTTCCTTGCTGCCCCAGCAGGCATCCCTCTCCTCTTCCCTCCAACTCTCCAGGTTGTGGTCAGGTCCTCAGCATCCCCACTTACAATGCAAGACTGCTCGTCCTGCATTGTACATGTGAAATCAGAGTTTGACGGACAGAGCAGTGAGGAGAAACAGCTCTGGGGGAAGCTGAGTGGGACAAGGAATAATGTAAGTAAAACTTATTTTTATTGGTACCCTAGGCAAAACAGACATTTAACCCTTGTAATACGGGGGGAACCCCACTGCATGGATAGCTCAGAATTTTTTAGTTTTTTCTCAAAGTTGTTTTTTTGTTAATTGTTATTTAATTTTTATTTAGTTAGTTAATTGCCGTATATACTCGAGTATAAGCCGACCCGAGTATAAGCCGAGGTACCTAATGTTACCACAAAAAAACTGGGAAAACTTACTGACTCGAGTATAAGCCGAGGGTCAACAATGCCCATTTGCATGCCTCACTGTGCCCATTGCAACTTCACTAAGCCCATTGTCACTGCCCATTGCCACCTTACTGTGCCCATCCTCACTGTTCCTCGCTGTTCCCATCCTCACTGTTCCTCACTGTTCCTCACCTCACTGTTCCTCACCTCACTGTTCCTCACCTCACTGTTCCTATCCTCACTGTTCCTATCCTCACTGTTCCTATCCTCACTGTTCCCTAGCTCACTGTTCCCTAGCTCACTGTTCCCTAGCTCACTGTTTAAATTGAACATTGTAAATTGTACCTGAAAAAAAATTAAGAGGCTGCGGCGTCCATCGTTTAAAACTCGCGGTCTCTTCCTCTTCCCTTCCGTGATAGGCATTTTCTAAGCACACAGTTCCGCCTATCACGAACGTTCTCTCATCCTCAGTTTCCCAGCAGACGTCTGTGATTGGCGGAACACTGAACACACTCTCCGCCTATCACGGAAGGGACCAGGAAGAGACCGCGAGATTTAAACCATGGACGCCGCAGCCTCTCAACTTTTTTTCAGGTACAATTTACAATGTTAAATTTCGCTGACTCAAGTATAAGCCTAGGGGGGGGGGACTTTCAGCCCAAAAAAAAGGGCTGAAAATCTCGGCTTATACTCGAGTATATACGGGTAGTTATTTTTATAACAATACTCTACAAAACAGAGCCTTTAGGGGCATTCTGGTATCTCTAAATCTTACTTTAAAATATATACGGGTACCGTATATACTCGAGTATAAGCCGAGTTTTTAAGCACAATTTGTGTGCTGAAAATGCCCCCCTCAGCTTATACTCGAGTCACCTTTTTGCGCCTGATCTCCCGGACTTTGGGGAGCCGGTACCGGCCGGCCGTAGAGCACCGATTTTTCAAAACCGGGCACCCCTTCCATAGACTCCCATGTTAAACGGTAATTTCTCTGGTGACTTTGGGGACCCAGTACCGGCCGGTCGTAGGTCCTCTGGACCCCAAACTGGCACACATGCAGCCCCACTCTTCCTCTACAGGTTTGCAAAGTTTCTTGTCCGGGGGACCTACGGCCGGGGAGCACCGATTTTTCAAAGCCGGGCACCCCTTCCATAGACTCTCATGTTAAACGTCAGTCTAGTCGTGGACACAGTGAGGCATGGACACAGTGAGGCAAAGTGAGGCACACCCTAGGCTTATACTCAAGTCAATAAGTTTTCCCAGTTTTTGTGGTAAAATTAGGTGCCTCGGCTTATATTCGGGTCGGCTTATACTCGAGTATATACGGTATGTATATTTAATTAATTGACCTAACCGGGTGTTATTTAGTTAGCTAAAGCAATATGTAATATAAACAATAGCTATTTTTTTTTTTTTTTTTAGAAAACACTGTTTTAACTTTTCCACTTTCTGTCTACAAGCAAGTGCTTCAGAGGTGAATGCATGTCTTTAAATATGACGCGCTTCTTGATGGTGACAACAGAACATGTCTTTACATTGATTATTTGCTCAGCTGCTTATAGTCTAAACCAGAAGCAAATGTGGCAGTGCTGCAACACAGGAGAGCAATTAGAAGACAGGGACAAAGGGTTGTCAACCCATTAAAAGAAAGTGCCTGAACAAAAATATTCATGGAAAGGTTACCTGGAATTATTTAAATTAAATCTGAAGCTTTAAAATAGTTGAAAATTGCTAACCATGATCAGCATCCTATCAGATCTTAGCAATTGGATTTATGAATATATTTACATTTTTGGCACTGCCGGGGAGGATGGCGTTTTGACAGGCAGCCCTCACCACACCTCAACAAAGGGCAAGGTTGTAATGCCATATATATCAATGATTGCCCATTCAAGGACTCAGACAACACTCAGACAAAGGTCCTTACTATTATTTTTATTATTATACAGGTCCTTCTCAAAAAATTAGCATATTGTGATAAAGTTCATTATTTTCTGTAATGTACTGATAAACATTAGACTTTCATATATTTTAGATTCATTACACACAACTGAAGTAGTTCAAGCCTTTTCTTGTTTTAATATTGATGATTTTGGCATACAGCTCATGAAAACCCAAAAATCCTATCTCAAAAAATTAGCATATTTCATCCGACCAATAAAAGAAAAGTGTTTTTAATACAAAAAAAGTCAACCTTTAAATAATTATGTTCAGTTATGCACTCAATACTTGGTCGGGAATCCTTTTGCAGAAATGACTGCTTCAATGCGGCGTGGCATGGAGGCAACCAGCCTGTGGCACTGCTGAGGTGTTATGGAGGCCCAGGATGCTTCGATAGCGGCCTTAAGCTCATCCAGAGTGTTGGGTCTTGCGTCTCTCAACTTTCTCTTCCCAATATCCCACAGATTCTCTATGGGGTTCAGGTCAGGAGAGTTGGCAGGCCAATTGAGCACAGTAATACCATGGTCAGTAAACCATTTACCAGTGGTTTTGGCACTGTGAGCAGGTGCCAGGTCGTGCTGAAAAATGAAATCTTCATCTCCATAAAGCTTTAAAGCAGATGGAAGCATGAAGTGCTCCAAAATCTCCTGATAGCTAGCTACATTGACCCTGCCCTTGATAAAACACAGTGGACCAACACCAGCAGCTGACATGGCACCCCAGACCATCACTGACTGTGGGTACTTGACACTGGACTTCAGGCATTTTGGCATTTCCCTCTCCCCAGTCTTCCTCCAGACTCTGGCACCTTGATTTCCGAATGACATGCAAAATTTGCTTTCATCCGAAAAAAGTACTTTGGACCACTGAGCAACAGTCCAGTGCTGCTTCTCTGTAGCCCAGGTCAGGCGCTTCTGCCGCTGTTTCTGGTTCAAAAGTGGCTTGACCTGGGGAATGCGGCACCTGTAGCCCATTTCCTGCACACGCCTGTTCACGGTGGCTCTGGATGTTTCTACTCCAGACTCAGTCCACTGCTTCCGCAGGTCCTCCAAGGTCTGGAATCGGTCCTTCTCCACAATCTTCTTAAGGGTCCGGTCACCTCTTCTCGTTGTGCAGCGTTTTCTGCCACACTTTTTCCTTCCCACAGACTTCCCACTGAGGTGCCTTGATACAGAACTCTGGGAACAGCCTATTCGTTCAGAAATTTCTTTCTGTGTCTTACCCTCTTGCTTGAGGGTGTCAATGATGGGCTTCTGGACAGCAGTCAGGTCGGCAGTCTTACCCATGATTAAGGTTTTGAGTAATGAACCAGGCTGGGAGTTTTTAAAAGCCTCAGGAATCTTTTGCAGGTGTTTAGAGTTAATTAGTTGATTCAGATGATTAGGTTAATAGCTCGTTTAGAGAACCTTTTCATGATATGCTAATTTTTTGAGATAGGAATTTTGGGTTGTCATGAGCTGTATGCCAAAATCATCAATATTAAAACAAGAAAAGGCTTGAACTACTTCAGTTGTGTGTAATGAATCTAAAATATATGAAAGTCTAATGTTTATCAGTACATTACAGAAAATAATGAACTTTATCACAATATGCTAATTTTTTGAGAAGGACCTGTACAGGATTTATATAGCGCCAACAGTTTGCGTAGCACTTTACAACATCGGGGATATAGCGCCAACATAATTTTTTTAGGGACCATTTGTTTCTGTCATCACTCTTCACATTGACTGTGGTCTACAACCAACTAACATAGGCACCTCCGTAGGACACCTTTGATTGTTCCCTTGGGGTAGTGCTGGTGATCCTCATTAATGCCATCTTCTGCAGTGATACTTTGTATTCCTGTCTATACTATAATCTTGAACACTGCACGTTTTATATCTTGATTTTGGATATATATTTGAATATATTCTCACATTTAATACCCCAGACGAAAGACTTAAACCTGAAACGCGTCCGATACCGATGAGATATTCGTACATTGGAGAGTAATACTATATTGACTGTTACTTTATATACATTAATTCATTCTGGGTAATTGTTTTCTCTTTTGAGATCATCACATGTGTGTTTGATCTTTTCTAATATGTACCAATAAATGTGTGATTTTATATATTTTGGTGGTGTTGTTGCCTTTAAAATCCCAGACAGGTGGCCTCTCCATTCTTTCTATACAATAGGGATGTGGCAACCACTTACCACCTTCTGACATTGTGAAAACATCTTCCTATTTTAATTTCTAAAACATTTTTATCATTTTTTAATTACAACCATTGGGAATTACTGTAAAAAGTACTAGTATTAGAAATCAAAATGATATGCACTGTTTAATAATGTAACAACGATGTATGCATAAAAACCTACACTCTAGCAATACCAGTTTTGAATACAGTGCTGAGGAGATTCAGTATTTGTCCTGGGGACCACTGTCATTGGAATGGATAGTGAGTGAAAATCCAACATTTTGAGCTGTGCAAGATTAGTCATAGAGGGTAATTATTTCAGTTGGGATACTTGTTCCCATGACAGCTGCCTAAAAGGGGATTACTTCACTTTGGAGGGATAGTTTGTAGAGGGGGTATGGGTGGCATGAACACTTTACCAGGTTAACCAAGTAATGTGTACCTTTTTAAAACCTCTTGTGTTTGACAGACAACATGAAAGGTACACTTCAAAACCATGTCTTCAAGATATAAATGAGCAAATGGATGACAGGTAGAATTCCTTGTCCATTAGTAGTATGGGTGGCAATTCTTTCAGTAGGACAAAGTGTTGCAACAACTAGGGATCAATCAAAAATGATTTGTCAGGGACATGGCTTTAGTAATCTGAATTCAGCAAACTGATATCTGGTTGGCATGAGTTATGGCACTTCCCACTTTAGTTTTGCTCTTTACATTTCCTTATAAGACTTCTGCTTTTTCGATTTTGGTGGGGAATATTAAAAATAATGATAGATTGTGAGAATATTTGTTTCAGCTTCCAGAAATAAAGTATTTGTCACATTAGAGCCTCAATTTGAAGAATGAATAATTAAATTACACATAACCGACATACAAAAGCATTATGTCCTTCAGGTACAAACTTGTTTTTGTAATAGTCAAAATGGAACTGTTAGCATGTGTCATCCATCATTAGGGCAATTAATACTGTGTTCTTCCTGCAGGGGCATTCTAAAGTGGTGTGTTCTTTTCTTAAAATGGGCATAGTTTTTTTTTTCAGCATGGAATACAAATTTTTGCACTTAGCTTTTGCAAAAATATTTTTAATCTCTGAGATGTTTTTAGCACTAATACCTATGCTGGATGTGTTCGTTTGCTGAATTATTGATGCCAGAAAATAGATTTAAACCCTATCAGTAAAATTTCATATTGATGTAGCACCCTTCTAGCTTAGGATACTAGATACATTTAGTTTTGGCTCCTTCTGTAATCAGTGGAGCAGTAATTGTTTGGCCTGGTATGCTCAGGGGTTTTACAGGCTGTGAGTTTGATTTCTTCCCCCTGCCTTTGAAAGAAGCTTCCAGAGCTTAGGGCGGGAGAGTCAAAATAACCAGCCTGAATATTTATAAGGTTCCAGCCAATGTCTGGAGAGGAGTGTCGAGAAGCAGGCTGGAATGGTGATAAATAGTCTGAGGCACTGGCGTGCAAAGTTCCTTCTCCCCAGAAGGTTTCCAGAGGTGCTGCTGCCATCCTATGGACTGTACAGATGCTTTAGAGGCCTCAGCAGTGTAAAGGCTCAGGGCCTGGATAGACTTTGCTTGTAGTTCCACTCACAGGGCCGTGTCCAGTGGAAGGTGGAAGGTGACAGCTGATCTGGGGACTTGTGAGTAAAGAACCATAAATTGCTGTGATTGTGCAGTGTTCTGGAAATCACATTGGATAACAGTAGTTGTACATAGGTGCAAGGTAACCAGATGCCAAAGAAACCTGCCTCATGGTCTTCAGCTGTGAAGCCTAATGCACATGTTCGGACATTCCTACAACAAAACCGTGGATTTTTTTCCGACGGATGTTGGCTCAAACTTGTCTTGCATACACACGGTCGCACAAATGTTGTCGGAAATTCCGATTGCCAAGAACGCGGTCACGTACAACACATACAACGGCACTATAATAGGGAAGTTCAATACCGAGTGCGTCACCCTTTGGGCTCCTTCTGCTAATCTCGTGTTAGTAGAAGTTTGGTGAGAGACGATTCGCGCTTTTCAGCCTCGTGCTTTTCAGTCCGTTTCTGCTCTTCAGTTTGTGCTTGTGGGTTCGTATCTGTTTGTCAGAACTCTGTGTGAATATCAGCAGCAAAACAACTTCATTATTCTAGCATTATAAAGAAGAAGAGAATGCGCTGCATTAAAAGATAAAAAATTTGCAGTGTGACGAATGTGCTATCTCCATTACGAACGCTAGTTTTACCAGACCGAGCGCTTCCGTCTCCTACTTGATTCAGAGCATGGGTGGAATTTTGTGCGTCGGAATTGTCTACACACGCTCAGAATTTACGAGAACGGATTTTGTTGTCGGAAAATTTGAGAACCAGCTCTCAAATTTTTGTTTTTGGAAATTCTGACAGCAAATGTCCAATGGAGCCTACACACGGTCAGAATTTCCGACAACAAGCTCCCATCGAACATTTGTTGTTGGAAATTCCGAGTGTGTGTGTACGCGGCATTAGACTTCTCAGAAACTTGCCTCATGGTCTTCAGCTCTGTGAAGCCTTAAGCTGGCCATACACCATAAAATTTTCTTATTCAATTTCCTTTAGATTTACCTTCAACTATGTAGTACAAAGGGGCCTGCCTGACTGCATACAAAGTGTTTAGATTTGACCTCATATTATATGGTTTTGGTAAATCTAAAGGAAATCTATAACAGAAAATTGTATAATGTATGGCCAGCCTTAGACTTCTCAGAAAGTTGCCTCCTGATCCTCAGCTGTGAGGTCTAAATGCGGCTTCACGCAGTCCTGCTTTGCTTTGAGCAAAGCACAGCTAACCTACGGGTTTCGTGCGGGTTAGCTGCGCTTTCCTATAGACTTCTATGATATCCTTCGGTTTCAGAAAGCGCACCAAATATTTAGCATGCAGGAGTTTTGGTGCTCTTTCTGAAACAGCACCAAAACCGCAAGACCTCATAGGAGTCTATGGAAAAGCGCCGCTAACCCACACAAAAACTGCAGGTTAGCTGGGCTTTAGCAAAAGCACAGCGGGGCAGTGTGAAGTTGCCCTTAGCCTGTTCAGATAGTTACCTCTGTGAATATATCTAATTGCTATGTGCTAAATATTTTGGAGAATTGCATACCCTAACCCCTCTCCTGTTAAAGTTCCACAACTCTCAGGCTGGGATCACACTAGTGCGAATTGGATGCAGATTTCCCAGCATTCCAATTCACATGATAGGAGATTGTGACCGGCTCTCTTTGGAGCTGGTTCACATATCTCCGTGGCGGCTGTGGAGCGGATTGCAGAGGGGTCCTGTTCGTCTTTGTTCTTTTTCAGGGCCGGATTCAGGCAAAAATTCGGCCCTGAAATGGAGAACAGGGACTCATCGGACCCCCTGCTGCGAGCCGCATGCAGTTTAGATGTGAACTCAGCTTCAGGGCTGGTTCACACCAGAACGTGGTGCATTGCAATCTACTGTGGGTGCCAATACATTGTTAAGGGCACCCCAAATGCAGAGCTGTAAACAAACACGCTCACTCTTTCACATACAGAAAGCCTGATAGAAAATATTAGTACTAAGAAGTGTCATTAAACAAGGATTGAATGAAACTGAAGATAAAGGAAATAGAGAAAAAGAGCGAAGGGGAAGTTACACAGCAATGACTAAAGGTAGTCCTCCCCCAGTGACCTATGGGAGAGATCTCTGGAATCGATCTGTAGTGAACCTATGCCCTTTGTGGTTATTTGCATTGTGGAGAAATTCACCTTTAAATTTCACAACAAGAGCAATTCAATTTAACTGGTTTTTCCTTATGTAGCGATACCTCCAACTAAGAAGGCCGCAGATTTAGTTGGGCCCTGAAGACAGCTCCGCCAACCCCCGGCAATATGCTCAACCCCCTACTGGCACAGCTAGTAAGGGGAGATAGGACCGCGTGACCGCAACTCTAGGTGACACAGTCCTATGGCAAACACACACAGTGATATACTTTAAAACTTCTATTAAAGTAAGTGAAACTGACACCAATGTACTTGACCCAGATATTTTACGGAGGCTAATGGGCAAGTAATAAACAACAGTATAACAAGTTGCAGATCCCTGCAATAAACAGTAATAAAGATAAACAGAGTAATCAGAATAATAAAGTATTGCTATGCAACTCTAGCGCTGCCCTTTTACAGCTACTTCCCCTCATGGGTAGACTAACACCCAGCAATGTCTACCTATGCAGTCAGGCCTGACTGATCTAAATGGAAGTTTAGTGAAACAATATTCGCTAGCAATCTTTTCGGTGGTGCACTTGAAGAACAACTTTGTAATCCAAACGAATAGTAAAGATAAAAGTATCTGTCTTTAAACAGCTCTCACCACCCGGACAAGTCCAAGTCCGTTTCCTCCGCCGATTCATCTGGGAACAGGAATCCACCGACATCCAAGTCTTCAATCCTTCTGGTGTACTGCAGCAAGGAGGAGAAGATGTCTCTAAGGCTCTGCTAGGCTGGCAGAGGGGCTCTGTGGAAAAGAGCACAAGGCCCAGGCTTCAGGCCTTGTGCATACAGCAGTTCAGCACAGAGATCCTCTTGCTAGGAGAGGGGGTGTCCAAAAGAGACCGAACAAACTCCACCTCCCCTTTATAAAGTCTGCCCCAGCAGTCTCTGTTCCGGAGCAATGTACCCTGGGTGCTGCAAGATGTACTGGGAGATGTAGTCTCTCTCTCCTCTGCTTTCACTTCCAGTAATGTCTCTTTACTTCCTCCCGACTCACCTCTCACCTGGAACTTCTTGTCTCTGTCTTAACCACTTAACGACCGCCCACCGCCGATTTACGTCGGCAGAATGGCACGGACAGGCAGAATCACGTAGATCTACGTGATCGCCTTTGTGCAGTTGGGGGGTCCATCCGGACCCCCCTTCACTGCAGTGAGCGGCCGTTAAGTGTTCGGGAGCGATCAGGCATGAGGGGGCGGCCGCTCGATTCCGCCCCCCCCCCTCGCGATCGCTCCCGGCCAATGAAATTGCTTCCTCCGCCATGTGATGTAAACACAGGCTGGAGGAAGTGATGTCATCTCCCTCGCCGCGGTCTTTTCGTTCCCGGCGCCGAGGAGTGAAGACAGAGGTTAGTGCTCCAACAGTCCACTGACACGTAGGTACACATAGGCACACAAATCACCCCCCAGTCACCCCCAGATCACCCCCCAGGTCACCCCAAAGCCCCCAATCACAGTGTCACTGATTGCAGTGATCATTTATTTTACTGATCACTGCATTTAGTGTCATCTGTGATTGTAAAAAGTTGCAAGGCAGTTAGGATTAGGCCCCTTTAGGTCCAGGGTAGCCCCCTAACCCCCCCTAATAAAGGTTTAACCCCTTGATCACCCCCCAGGTAACCCTTTCACCCCCTAACTTCAGCGTCACTAAGCGATTGTTTTTCCGATCGCTGTATTCGTGTCGCTGGTGTTTTAGATAGGCAGTTATTTTTTTTTTAGGTTCGCCGCAGGTTTTTATTGGTGTCAGGTACCCCCATATTTAACCTAATAAAGGTTTTAACCCCCTGATTGCCCCTAGTTAACCCTTTCACCAGTGATCACCATATAAAGGTTACGGGTGACGCTGGTTGATTAGTTTGCTTTTTATAGCATCAGGGCACCCGCCGTATATAACCCAATAAAGGTTTAACCCCCCTGATCGCCCGGCGGGTGAGATCAATTAGGTTTTAGCGCCAGAGAGGGTCTGCGTCGCCCCAGGCAGTGTTAGGTTAGTGCCAGTAACGCTAACACCCACGCGCAAAGCATACACCCCCCTTAGTGGTATAGTATCTGATCAGATCTATACTAGCATCCCCAGCGGTTTAGGGTTCCCAAAAACGCAGTGTTAGCGGGATCAGCCCAGATACCTGCTAGTACCTGCGTTTAGCCCCTCCGCCCAGCCCAGCCCAGCCCACCCAAGTGCAGTATCGATCGATCACTGTCACTTACCAAACACAACACACATAACTGCAGCGTTCGCAGAGACAGGCCTGATCCCTGCGATCGCTAACAGTTTTTTTGTAGCGTTTGATATATTTGCTGACGACAGTCAGGTGCTTTTTTTCCTGTGAATCTTACTAGTGTACCCCTAAATTTAGAGCCCAAAATGGCAAGTCGAAGGTACACTAGTAAAGAGGCCTACGAGATTCTGAGCATGACAGATAGTGAAGAGGAGGTCACGTATCTGTCAGATTTAGGCTCAGAATATCTTCCCGTAGAAGACAGTGACGTCAGCGGCCCCACGTCAGATAGCTTTGACGACGAAGTTGAGGTCCCTGCTAAGGTCAGGCGTACCCGATCCCGATCTTCTGAGGTTGTTGAGGAGCAAGAACCGCAGGTCTCTCGTATCATGGAGCAGAGTAGTACTAGCGCCGCTATTCCTTCTGGTGAACTGGCAAGCACCAGCGGCCTAGTACAGCCTGGACGTACATCCAGCACTGCAGTAACACTTGGTGACGTGGCGAGTCCCATAAGTGCAGTTCAAGCTGGCGAGGTGGCAAGCACAAGTAGTGTCCCGCTGCCACCAAGAAGACAAAGGCAGGCCCGTCGTGCCCATACTGCCCTTCCTGCAGAATTCGCCTATCCTGATTGGGTCCCCACCACTTCTGCAGAACCCGTACTTCCCCCATTCACTGCCCAACCCGGTATTCAGGTGGAAACAGCTGATTTTATGCCAATCGATTTTTATTCGCTGTTTTTCACGGAAGATCTCTATAGATCTATTGTGGACCAGAGTAATTTATATGCTGGTCAATTTATCGCCGCTAACCCCCAGTTGCCTAAAATTGCCAGAAATTGGAAACCAATTACGGTTTCCGAATTTAAGACCTTTCTGGGCCTTTCCCTCAACATGGGCACACATAAATTTCCGTCATTGCGTGCTTATTGGTCCACGCACCCAATTGACCACATGCCCGTGTTCTCTGCCTCCATGTCCAGGGCACGATACGAGCAGATTTTGCGGTTCATGCACTTCAACGACAATGAACTTTGTCGTCCACGTGGGGACCCTGAATACGACCGGCTCTATAAAATTCGGCCCCTCATAAACCACTTCAACGAACGTTTTGCAGCCTTGTTTACTCCCGATCAAGTTGTCTGCGTTGATGAGTCCCTGATTAAATTTTCTGGCCGCTTGTCTTTCAAGCAGTACCTTCCCAGCAAGCGTGCCAGATACGGGGTCAAGCTCTACAAGTTCTGTGACAGGGCAACAGGCTATGTAGTGAACTTTACGGTTTATGAGGGAAAAGACAGTCAGATTGAGTCGGTCAACTGCCCGGATTACATAGGGAGCGCTGGCAAGATAGTGTGGAACTTGGTGTCACCCTTATTCGGAAAGGGGTACCACTTGTATGTGGACAATTATTACACGAGCGTGCCACTGTTTAGTCACTTGTTTGATCATAAGATTGGAGCATGTGGCACCGTGCGACCTAATCGCCGGGGCTTTCCCCAGCGGCTTGTAGATGCCCGTCTTAGGCTGGGGGAGAGAGCCTGCTTGAAGTGTAATAACTTGCTCGCTATGAAGTGGAGGGACAATAAGAATGTTTTCCTTCTTACCTCCCTTCATGCAGACACGACAGTCCAAATTCGTACGGCGACTGGTGTTGTGGAGAAACCCCTCTGTGTCCACGAATATAACCAAAATATGGGAGGGGTGGACCTCAACGACCAGTTGATGGCGCCGTATCTAATTGACCGTAAGGCGAGACGCTGGTACAAAAAAGTGTCTCTATCATTATTCCAATTGGCTTTGCTGAACGCTCATGTGCTATACAGAGCTTCAGGCGGGACGTTATCTCTTCTAAAATTCCAGAATGAGATAGTCACAGAACTCCTGTATCCAGGCGGTTCTGCACCTCACCATCCCCAACCAAATGCAGTAAGCCGGCTGCATGAGAGGCATTATTCGTATGTCCTCCCGAGTACCCCTACCCAAAGCCACCCCCAAAAAAAGATGTCGTGTCTGTAGCAAGCGCGGATTTAGGCGTGACACCCGTAGTTTTTGTCCACTCTGTCCTGACAAGCCTGGTCTTTGCCAAGGTGAATGTTTTGAACGCTACCACTCAAAAGTGAAGTTTTAGCGTAGGGTACAGCATTTCACAGACTAGGACACACTTACACAGGGTCTCCCAAGATGCCATTACATTTTGAGAGACCCGAACCATTACAGTTGTAAAGTTACAAAAAAAAGTGTAAAAAAGAAAAAAAAAACGTAAAAAACAAAACACAAAAAAAATATAAAATAAAAAAACCAAAAATAGTTGTCGTTTTATTGTTCTCTCTCTCTCTCTATTTTCTCTCTATTGTTCTGCTCTTTTTTTACTGTATTCTATTCTGCAATGTTTTATCATGCTTGCTTTTCAGGTATGTAATTTTTTGTTTTCAGGTGCGCCATTCAACTGCAGCGCGGAATTATTTATCTTGACAGCAACAGCGTTTGCTCCCACGATACATAAAGCCGTGACTCCAGTGCTGTAGGAGGTGATTTCACCACCACAGTTAAAAAAAAGAGCATATATGCCGAAGCATGGGGGCAGCAGGGGCGGAGGAGCGATTTTGCTCCTAATGCCGCGTACATACGGTCGAAATTCCGACCGTGTGTACGCGGCATAACTTTTTTGCGGGAGGATGCCCCCATGCTTCGGCATATATATATTTTAGGCACAGGTTGCGTTAAAACATTTTTTTATTTTTTACTAGGTTTTGTTTTGGTATTTGCTTTGCAGGTATGGCATGGTAAGGTCTTACTGTTGTACTGTAATGTTACTTTGTTTTAATGTTAACCACCATTTGCTTAGCAGGTACGCCATTCAGTTGCAGCGCGGATCTATTTATCTTGACAGCAACAGCGTTTGCTCCCACGATACATAAAGCTGTGACTCCAACGCTGTAGGAGGTGATTTCACCACCACAGTTAAAAAAAAGAGCATATATGCCGAAGCATGGGGGCAGCAGGGGCGGAGGAGCGATTTTGCTCCTAATGCCGCGTATATACGGTCGAAATTCCAACGGAGGCTTATCCGTGGAAAAGTCCGACCGTGTGTACGCGGCATAACCTTTTATGCCGCGTACATACGGTCGAAATTCCGACGAAGGCTTGACCGTGTGTACGCGGCATAACTTTTTTGCGGGAGGATGCCCCCATGCTTCGGCATATATGCCCATCATTAGAAGTGGGTGGATGAAGGGAGGTATTCTAATGGTGGGCATACCCACCAATCAATCTCTTTTTTTCGTTCAGCCAATAGGCTGTATGAAAAAAAAGATTACAATACATGTCCAACAAGGACCAGCAACGTACTGGTATGTTGCTGGACTTTGAATGTTTATACCAGAATGATGCCTGCGGGTTTAGGTATCATCTTGGTATCATTCTTTTCAGCCAGCAGCCGGCTTTCATGTAAAAGCAATTCTAGCAGATAATTAGCCTCTAGACTGCTTTTACAAGCAGTGGGAGGGAATGTCCCCCCCCCCGGATATAAAAAGCGCCATTGGGAAATTGGGAAAGCATTTTATCACACCGATCTTGGTGTGGTCAGATGCTTTGAGGGCAGAGGAAAGATCTAGGGTCTAACCCCCCAATTTTTTTCAAAAAAAGAGTACCTGTCACTACCTATTGCTATCATAGGGGATATTTACATTCCCTGAGATAACGATAAAAATGGTAAAAAAAATAAAATATGGAAGGCACAGTTTAAAAATAAAATAAAAAAGCCAAATAAATAATAAAAAAAAAAAAAAAAAAAAAAAAGCACCGCTGTCCCCCCCTGCTATTGCGCAAAGGCGAACGCACGCGTCGGTCTGGCGTCATATGTAAACAGCAATTGCATCATGCATGTGAGGTATCACCGCGAAGGTCAGATCGAGGGCAGTCATTTTAGCAGTAGACCTCCTCTGTAAATCTAACGTGGTAACCTGTAAAGGCTTTTAAATGCTTTTAAAAATGAATGTAGTTTTGTCGCCGCTGCGCGTTTGTGCGCAATTTTAAAGCATGTCGTGTTTGGTATCCATGTACTCGGCCTATGATCATCTTTTTTATTTCATCAAACATTTGGGCAATATAGTGTTTTTTAGTGCATTAAAAATAAAAAAAGTGTGTTTTTCCCCCAAAAAATGCGTTTGAAAAATCGCTGCGCAAATACTGTGTGGAAAAAAAAATGCAACACCCACTATTTTAATCTGTAGGGCCTTTGCTTTAAAAAAATATATAATGTTTGGGGTTCAACATAATTTTCTTGCAAAAAAAAATTTTCTTTCATGTAAACAAAAAGTGTCAGAAAGGGCTTTGTCTTCAAGTGGTTAGAAGAGTGGATGATGTGTGACATAAGCTTCCTAATGTTGTGCATAAAATGCCAGGACAGTTCAAAACCCCCCCAAATGACCCCATTTTGTAAAGTAGACACCTCAAGCTATTTGCTGAGAGGCATGTTGAGCCCATTGAATATTTTTTTTTTTTGTCCCAAGTGATTGAATAATGACCAAAAAAAAAAAAAAATGTACAAAAAGTTGTCACTAAATTATATATTGCTCAAACATGCCATGGGCATATGTGGAATTACACCCCAAAATACATTCTGTTGCTTCTCCTGAGTACGGGGATACCACATGTGTGGGACTTTTTGGGAGCCTAGTCGCGTACGGGACCCCAAAAACCAAGCACCGCCTTCAGGATTTCTATGGGTGTAAATTTTTGATTTCACTCCTCACTGCCTATCACAGTTTCGGAGGCCATGGAATGCCCAGATGGCACAAAACCCCCCCAAATGACCCCATTTTGGAAAGTAGACACCCCAAGCTATTTGCTGAGAGGTATGTTGAGTATTTTGCAGATCTCGCTTTTTGTCACAAAGTTTTGAAAATGTAAAAAAAGAAAAAAAAAAAGAAAAAAAAATGTCTTTCTTAATTTTCAAAAACAAATGAGAGCTGTAAAATACTCACCATGCCTCTCAGCAAATAGCTTGGGGTGTCTACTTTCCAAAATGGGGTCATTTGTGGGGGTTTTGGGCTATTTTGACATTTTATGGCCTTCAAAACTGTGATAGGTAGTGAGGAGTGAAATCAAAAATGTATGCCCTTAGAAACCTTGAAGGCGGTGCTTGGTTTTTGTGGTCCCGTACGCGGCTAGGCTCCCAAAAAGTCCCACACATGTGGTATCCCCGTACTCAGGAGAAGCAGCAGAATGTATTTTGGGGTGTAATTTCACATATAACCATGGCATGTGTGAGCAATATATCATTTAGTGACAACTTTTTGTACATTTTTTTTTTTTTTCTTTTTGTCATTATTCAATCATTTGGGACAAAAAAAAAAAATATTCAATGGGCTCAACATGCCTCTCAGCAAATAGCTTGGGGTGTCTACTTTCCAAAATGGGGTCATTTGGGGGGGTTTTGTGCCATCTTGGCATTTTATGGCCTTCAAAACTGTGATAGGTAGTGAGGAGCGAAATCAAAAATTTATGCCCTTAGAAACCTTGAAGGCGGTGCTTGGTTTTTGGGGTCCCGTACGCGGCTAGGCTCCCAAAAAGTCCCACACATGTGGTATCCCCGTACTCAGGAGAAGCAGCAGAATGTATTTTGGGGTGTAATTTCACATATGCCCATGGCATGTGTGAGCAATATATCATTTAGTGACAACTTTGTGCAAAAAAAAAACAGTTTGTCATATTCCCGCAACCTGTGGCAAAATATAAAATATTCCATGGACTCAACATGCCTCTCAGCAAATAGCTTGGGGTGTCTACTTTCCAAAATGGGGTAATTTGGGGGGGTTTTGTGCTATTTTGGCATTTTATGGCCTTCAAAACTGTGATAGGTAGTGAGGAGTGAAATCAAAAATTTACGCCCTTAGAAATCCTGAAGGCGGTGCTTGGTTTTTGGGGCCCTGTACGCGGCTAGGCTCCCAAAAAGTCCCACACATGTGGTATCCCCGTACTCAGGAAAAGCAGCAGAATGTATTTTGGGGTGCAATTCCACATATAACCATGGCATGTGTGAGCAATATATCATTTAGTGACAACTTTTTGTAATTTTTTTTTTTTTTTTTTTGTCATTATTCAATCACTTGGGACGAAAAAAAAAATATTCAATGGGCTCAACATGCCTCTCAGCAATTTCCTTGGGGTGTCTACTTTCCAAAATGGGGTCATTTGGGGGGGTTTTGTACTGCCCTGCCATTTTAGCACCTCAAGAAATGAGATAGGCAGTCATAAATTTAAAGCTGTGTAAATTTCAGAAAATGTACCCTAGTTTGTAAACGCTATAACTTTTGCGCAAACCAATAAATATACGCTTATTGACATTTTTTTTACTAAAGACATGTGGCTGAATACATTTTGGCTTAAATGTATGACTAAAATTGAGTTTATTCGATTTTTCTTATAACAAAAAGTAGAAAATATCATTTTTTTTCAAAATTTTCGGTCTTTTTCTGTTTATATCGCAAAAAATAAAAATCGCAGAGGCAATCAAATACCATTAAAAGAAAGCTCTATTTGTGGGAAGAAAAGGACGCAAATTTCATTTGGGTACAACATTGCATGTCCGCACAATTTACAGTTAAAGCAGCGCAGTGCCGAATCCCAAAAACAGGCTTGGTCCTAATGGCCCGAAATGGTCCGGGGCTTAAGTGGTTAAAGGGGAATACCCCGCTACACACTCCCCCCACTTAAAATCTTTGGTCCCCAAAGACATCTAACATGTTTAGATCTGCAAAACATTTTAGATTCAATGCGGTTGCATAGGATTGACAGAGGAGCCTCCCACCAATCATCATAGGATGGGGAGCTGTCCTGTCTACAGGTCGCTTCAGTGGGGGCGACCTGTCTAACTGTGCCAGAGAGTGAGCTGGGGTTGCCCTCCACTAAATGGACAGTGGAAGGATCCGGATTCTCAGCATTCCTTCTAGCAGTGACTACAGAGTCTTCCGAACTGTTCCCCATTTGTGGGTAGGTCAGCTTCTTAGGAGGCCGGATGACTCTTCGAGCCTTTTGCTCTCTTGGGATTTCTGGCTCTGGCGCCTCAGGCTCCTCTTCCTCTGAACAACCATCCTGGGCATCTTCCCAGTATTCTGCTGAAGGACTAGAAGGGATGAACTCTGTGGCTTCTGGGTTCAGTGTTCCATCTTGAGTGTCTTCAGTGGCTGGAAGATCAATATTAGAAGTTTCTGGAGTTGGGGAAGGCCACAGCCAATCAAGTTCTCCTTCTTCATTTTCACTAAGTTGAGAGGCCTCTCCATCTTCAGCTCGGGAGGTTTGCGACCGAGTGTTCGGCCTAGGAGTATCCAGGATAGAGGCCGGTTCAGGGGAGTCTCCCGCAGGAGGTATTCTAACTGCCTCAGCAAGTGGGAGCAGGTGATTCCGATGCCACGTCTTCAGTGGGCCTACCTGTCCTTCTGGTTTCAACTTATAGACAGGTAGGCCCGGCAACTTCCTACAGATGACATAAGGTTCAGATCTCCATCTGTCTGCAAGTTTGTGCTTCCCAGGGATCCCCAGGTTGCGTAACAGCACTCGATCCCCAGGCTGTAGGTCTTGCACCCGGACCTTCAAGTCGAAGTTTCTCTTATTTCTAGCCCCCCTTTGGTCGGAAGCTGCTTAAGCTTGCTCATAAGCTACTTTCAGGCTTTGTCTGAGCCTGTCCACGTACCCTTTGTGGGATGTGACTGAGGAATGGTCCAGAGAGGTGCCAAAGGCCAGGTCCACAGGTAGTCTCGCCTCTCTCCCAAACATGAGTCGATATGGGGAGTAGCCTGTAGCATCACTGATGGTGCAGTTGTAAGCATGTACTGTGGCTGCTATGTGTTTGCTCCAATGTTGCTTTTTCTCACTTTCCAGAGTCCCCAACATGTTGAGCAAGGTTTGGTTGAACCTTTCCGGCTGAGCATCTCCCTGTGGATGGTAAGGTGTAGTTCGAGTCTTCTTGATTCCCAAAGAATCCAGGAGCTTCCGGATCAGTTTACTCTCGAAGTCCCTCCCTTGATCTGAATGGAGTCGCTGTGGCAACCCATAGTGGACAAAGTACTTCTCCATAAGTACCTTGGCTACGGTGGAGGCCTTCTGGTCTTTGGTCGGGAAAGCCTGGGCATACCGGGTGAAATGGTCGGTTATCACCAGAACATTTCCTAGTCCACTCAGGTCGGGTTCGAGGCAGAGAAAATCAATGCATACCAGATCCATTGGGCCTTGACTTTGTAGATGGCCCATTGGGGCAGCTTGATGGGGCAAGGTCTTCCTCTGGATGCATCGGGCACATGAGTGGCAGTACTCTTCTACCTCTGCCCTCATGCAGGGCCAATAGAACCGACTTCTGACAAGTTGGAAGGTCCTTTCAGCTCCTAGGTGGCCATGATTGTCATGCATGGCGACTAGAACAGTCTCTCTGTGCTTTTCTGGCAGAAACAGCTGCCATTTATCTTCTGAGTCATCAGAGGGGCCCCTTCGGTAGACCACTCCCTGATGTAACTGCAACCTGTCCCACTCTTTCCTCAGCAGGCGAGCTTCTTTTGAAGGTTGACGCATGAGTCTGTTTGGATCCTGATTCTCCAGGGCCTCCAGGACCAATCTCCCCATGGGGTCTTCCAATTGGTCACACCTCAACTCCTTCTTGGACAGTCTTGGCAGGTTGTCCTCTCCCAGTTGAGCTACTCCACAGTAGTGTTTGGGGACTCCCACCATGGTAACTCCTATTTCCTCTGCTCTGGAACCTCCTCGAGCTTGGAATTCAGCTCCTTGACAAAGGGCCCGCACCCCGTCCGGTGCCACTTGGGTCCAATCTTCTACGTCACTGGTGAGAGAATGAGATCTCCTGGACAGAGCGTCTGCATCTCGATTCCCAGTCCCTGGCCTATACTTTAGGCTGAAGTTGAATCCAGAAAGTGCGGCCAGCCACCTGTGTCCAGTGGCGTCCAGCTTGGCCGTGGTGAAAAGGTAGGTAAGGGGGTTGTTGTCGGTCTTCACAGTGAACTCCGCCCCATATAGGTAGTCTTTGAGTTTGTCTACTACTGCCCACTTAAGGGCCAGGAACTCCAGCTTGTGGGTGGGGTAGTTCTTCTCCGAGGGGTTCAGGCTCCTACTCACGTAGGCAACAGGCCGCAGTTGCCCTTCATGTTCTTGGTAAAGTACTCCTCCCAGACCGTCATGACTAGCATCCACGTGCAGTTCATAGGGTTTGGTTGGGTCTGCGTAGGCCAAGACCGGGGCAGTGGTTAGGCTCTCCTTTAATGCCTGGAAGGCCTCTTCACACTTCTGGTTCCACTGATCTCTGACTGACTCTCCCGGCTTCCTGGGCCCTGAGTCGTCCTCTTCCCCCTCGGTCTTGAGTAGTTCATTCAATGGTCTAGCAATTCGGGCGAATCCTTCCACAAACCTCCTGTAATAGGAGCAGAACCCCAAGAAGGATCTGAGTTCTGTTACTGTGGTGGGTCGTGGCCAGGAGGTAACTGCCTCCAATTTCTCAGGGTCTGTGGTCACCCCCTCTTCAGACACTATGTGCCCCAGATAGTTCACAGAAGACTGGTAGAACCGACACTTCTCAGGCGAAAGCTTGAGTCCTTCCTCACTTAGTCTTCTCAACACTTTTTCCAGCCTCTCTTCGTGTTCTTCCAAGGTTCTCCCAAAGACAATGACATCGTCCAGGTATACAAGGACTTCAATAAGGTTCATGTCTCCTACAGTCTTCTCCATAAGACGTTGGAAAGTAGCTGGGGCTCCAGACAGACCTTGGGGCATCCGATTGAATTCAAAGAACCCCACTGGGGTTATGAAAGCTGTCTTCTCCTTGTCTTCTGGATGCATAGGGATCTGATAGTACCCGCTCTTGAGGTCCATAACGCTGAACCATTTGGCTCCAGAGAGGCTCTGTAGGGCATCCTCTATCCTCGGAGTGGTGTATTGGTCGGGGATGGTTTTTCTGTTGAGAGTCCTGTAGTCTATACAGAGCCTCAATGACCCATTCTTCTTTCTGACCACCACTATGGGAGAGGCATAGGGGCTCCTGGACTCCCGTATCACACCAGTCCTCTTGAGTTCTGCAAGTTGTTCCCTTAGATCCTCCAGATCTGCTAGGGGGACCCGCCTGACTCTCTCTCTCAGAAGGGCTTGTCTTCCTGGAGGCGGATCCGATGGGTGGCACTCCTTGCACACCCCACATCGAACTCATCTCTGGAGAATATCTTCTCCCATCTAGTCAACTGGGCCTTGGCTCTCTCTTTCCAAACCCTGGATAGATTCAAGTTCTCCATGGACAGCTTCTCCCAAAGATCTCCTCTTTCACCCGTCCCCTTTACTTCTGACAGGGTAACCGGGGCAGCAGGGCTCACCTGGCCCAGCAGCATTCTGGCAGGGATTTCCATGGGGCCTCTGGTAGTGTTTCTAACACTCACTGGAACTCTACAATGGGCCTTCTTCAGAACCTTCAGCGGAATCACTTCTGGTATCACTTCCAGACCTGAGGACTCTCCTTTTGGGTCGGACTCCAGCACGACAAAGGGTCCAGGCTGCTCCCAAGTAAGCTTCACAGTGGCTCTGAGACAGGTTACTTCGCCAGGCTGCAACACTACCCCTCCTCTTCCAAGTCTCCACACCTTCCCTATCCCCTCCACCGGGGTCTTCTGCTCTAGGACCAGCCTTTGGTAAGCCGTCCTCAGCATGGGATGGATCTTGGTGGCTGCTTGCCCCTTCTCTTCCACTAAAGGGGTCAGGAGTCTTCGGACCAGGTCCGTGTTCGTCCCTATTATAAGGAAGCTCTTGTTGGCTCCTGGCGGCTGAGGGCACACAACTGCCAGGGTGTCAAACACTTCGGCCTTCCCAGCCACAGATGGGTCAAAGGTCATCCGGATGGGCAGATAGCCATCATAGGGAAAGCTCTGGGTTCCAATTCCCCATATTTCCAGCTCCTCTATGTTCTGGATGGGCAGATGACTCAAGTGCTTATCGTAGAAATCCCGGTATAGTAGGGTCACTTGTGCCCCAGTATCCAAGATGGCTCTGGTGTAAACTCCCTCCACTTGAATGGGCCTACCAGCTTCTCCGGATATGGCCTGGCAGGAGTCGCCTTCTTCTGGTCCTTTCCCTTCGGACTCTCTCTCGTCCATCTCCCTTTTGACTTTAGTCTTTCTTGGGCCTGGTATGCATCGATTTCCCTCCTTTTAATGGGCGTACAGACCTGCTGAGGGATATTATAGTTTTTCTTAGGTGTGCATTCCCTTTGGGGAATGCTGTGCCTCTTCTGAGGGGTCTGGCCCTCTCTCTTTGGGGTGTACCCCTGCTGAGGGATACTATAGTTCCTCTGAGGAGTTTTGTCTTTTCTCTTCCTTAGCTTCTCATTCAGTTTGGAACTCACTGAAAATGATGGGCACCCGGTCGGCTCCTTCAACGGGGCCCGCTGAAGTTTCCCGCCAGCTGTTTGGACTTTTCCTCAACTACCAGGCTTGGGCATACTCGCCTGAGATGTCCTTTTCCTCCACATTTGAAGCAGGCTCTCTGTATTGGTTTCATAGAGCGGTTAGTGGTAGGGGTCTTTGGTGCCATGAGTGGTGAGACCTCTTCTGTCTGGGGTTTCACCAGACGAGTCATCAACATCGTCATCATCTCTAGTATTTGTTTCTGGGTCTGGAACAGCTCCTCCAGTCCAGTCTGACTTGTGGGGAAGTGGTGAATAGGTGAAGACCATGATCCCTGTTCAGTGCTTGCTGCCAGTACACTAAGCTCCCGAGTGTCTGAAGGGACATCTATCTGTTGTACTTTGGCACTTGTGGTGCTAGGAGATTGAAGTTTCCTCTGTTTTTGGTCCTTCTCAATCTCCATCTTATCTGCTTCATTCATTTTCTCAATGAGGACCTCATCCGGAGTTGAGGGATCTTCCAAATGCTGCTTCAGCTGTAGCTTGATGTAGTCACTCCTCAATCCCGTAGTCACAGATCTCCGGAATTTCTTTTGGACTAGCTTGACTCCAAAATGCTCCCCATTTCCTTCATCCTTGGATGTGGACAACAGGCGGTCCTTGAGCTCAATAGCCCGGAATAGGAAGTTCTGAGGAGTCTCTCCACTCTCCTGGGTCATATTTATCAGTTGATGAAATAGCTCGGCGGCATCTTCCTCCTCATAATAGCTTTTCAGTATCCTCTTTAGCTGGTTCAGGGTCAATCCACCCTTCCTCTCTAACTTGCCCCTGACACTTGAACCTGGGCTGATGGCATGGATTACAGCCTCTCTAATTTCAGATTCCTGATATCCTTTCTGTAACCCCAACTCTATTTGGTGTAGGAGGTTGGTGTAGGACAGTTTGTCCTTCTGCCCTCTTTCTCCTATCTGGCCATCAATGCGGAAATCCTTCCGGATGGTTACTTCCTGCAGGCGACCCTGAGCTCGTTTCTTCGGTACCTTCCCAGGTTTGGGCTTTATCTGACCATCTTTCTGATCCTCAGGAGCGACACGTAACTCCTTAATGCGTTCAGCTATCATACTCCTGTCTCCTGAAACCTCTCTTGTATGTCACGGTACTGTCGTTTCAGATCAATCAGCTGTTGCTCTGCCTGCGATTTAACAGCAGCCCCTGCTTTCCTGTCCAAGGGTTCTAACTGCTTCTGACTGGGATGTGTCAGGTGGAACTCAGTATTTTCGGACAATTTTATACTGGCACCGTGGAAGTTTTCAGGGACATCCTGTCCCCACTCTATCAGTGCATAGGTGCAGTTGGTCCTTGAGTCTGGTCTCATTGCGACCACGTAAGCCTTTCTATCCGGGGACAATATTTGTACCACCTCTTTAATTTGTTTCTCTCTCCAGTCACTCCCTGGAAGTTCAATGGCCACGCTCGCTTCTGAGCGTGTCCCTTCTGCTTCGCACCATTGGACTACTTTGATGGGGTCCATGCCGGCACTTCTGACGTTCACCTGCTGTATCAGGATCCCGGACGAGCCCCGACGTGTAGCGATACCTCCAACTAAGAAGGCCGCAGATTTAGTTGGGCCCTGAAGACAGCTCCGCCAACCCCCGGCAATATGCTCAACCCCCTACTGGCACAGCTAGTAAGGGGAGATAGGACCGCGTGACTGCAACTCTAGGTGACGCAGTCCTATGGCAAACACACACAGTGATATACTTTAAAACTTCTATTAAAGTAAGTGAAACTGACACCAATGTACTTGACCCAGATATTTTACGGAGGCTAATGGGCAAGTAATAAACAACAGTATAACAAGTTGCAGATCCCTGCAATAAACAGTAATAAAGATAAACAGAGTAATCAGAATAATAAAGTATTGCTATGCAACTCTAGTGCTGCCCTTTTACAGCTACTTCCCCTCATGGGTAGACTAACACCCAGCAATGTCTACCTATGCAGTCAGGCCTGACTGATCTAAATGGAAGTTCAGTGAAACAATATTCGCTAGCAATCTTTTCGGTGGTGCACTTGAAGAACAACTTTGTAATCCAAACGAATAGTAAAGATAAAAGTATCTGTCTTTAAACAGCTCTCACCACCCGGACAAGTCCAAGTCCGTTTCTTCCGCCGATTCGTCTGGGAACAGGAATCCACCGACATCCAAGTCTTCAATCCTTCTGGTGTACTGCAGCAAGGAGGAGAAGATGTCTCTAAGGCTCTGCTAGGCTGGCAGAGGGGCTCTTTGGAAAAGAGCACAAGGCCCAGGCTTCAGGCCTTGTGCATACAGCAGTTCAGCACAGAGATCCTCTTGCTAGGAGAGGGGGTGTCCAAAAGAGACCGAACAAACTCCACCTCCCCTTTATAAAGTCTGCCCCAGCAGTCTCTGTTCCGGAGCAATGTACCCTGGGTGCTGCAAGATGTACTGGGAGATGTAGTCTCTCTCTCTCCTCTGCTTTCACTTCCAGTAATGTCTCTTTACTTCCCGACTCACCTCTCACCTGGAACTTCTTGTCTCTCTGTCTTAAAGGGGAATACCCCGCTACACTTAATTTTGTGAAGAACAGAATCTGCCAGCCTTCGAATGTAAATGCACACAACACAGGTGTGTTTAAGCTGGTTTTAAAACCAAAACTGTAATATATTGCAGTAAACCAATCAGTAGATGTGGTGGCTGCATTGGTTTTCTTATTTTAGGTATTGTTCCCTCTGTTTTCAACTGGTGATATGCCAAGTAACACACCTCCTGTATTAGAGTGCCCCCACTCTGGATGAAGGAGCACATGGAACATAGCAGACAGCAACATTGTCAGTCTGGGGGGAGGGGAGTGTTAGATGGACTAGCATATTTAAATAAACTAACACATTTTCAACTTTGGTAAAGCCAAACTTCAGCTCACAATGTATAAGCAGTTGCAGCAAATAAGTTTTTCCTTTTGGAATAAAGGTTTTATCAAAATAAATTAAAGCTGATCATCATAAGCAACCCTGTCAGTGGTAAATGGTTTGTCTCATCTCTGTAACTAATACATCTTCAAAAGAGTTCGTTCTTTTTAAAAACAGACTCACTGGCCAGATCACCAGATGAAAATAAAAGAAAGAAAGCCTAAAAAATCAGAAAACGAATGCTGCCGTAAGACTCCATTCACACCTAGGCGATTTCAATCATGGACGGAATTGCAAATGACCCCCAAATGGCACCCCAAACGTGGAGAGATTTTGCTGCGATTGTTGCGGGACAAATCACGCAAACAAAATCGCAGGACGTGTGTCGCCCAAAAGAAGTGACAATCGTGGCATAATCGCTATGTTTTTGGAATGCCATTGAGAAATAATGGCATCACAAATGCTTCCTTGAGTTTTGTCTCGATTGTGGAATCGTGGGCAGAATTGCGGCGAACTACCGCTATTTTATTCTCTAGGGTTTCTGCCTTCAGAAAATATATGGGTTGGTTTACAATGATACAAAGTAGAGCTGCACGATTCTAGCCAAAATGAGAATCGTGATTTTTTTGCTTAGAAGATAGGTCACGATTCTCACGGCGTAACATCATCTTTCACATTAAACAAAAAATTGGGCTAACTTTACTGTTTTGTTTATTTTTTATTAATTGAAGTGTATTTTTTCCCCTGTGCAAATACAGTGTGACACAAAATATTGCAACAATCGTCATTTTATTCCCTAGGGTCTCTGCTAAAAGAATATATATAATGTTTGGGGGTTCCAAGTAATTTTCTAGCAAAAAATTCTGATTTTAACTTGTAACAAACAAGTGACAGAAAAAGGTTTAGACTTTAAGTGGTTAAACTTCCTGCATTTATACACAGAAGTTTTATCCCTTTGATCTAAGAATGAAGAGTTACAATGTTTCTACTTATCTACTAGCACAGACAATGTTGTTAAAAACTTGGCAGACTGCCAGAGTGAGCAGAGGAGTCTCTACACTTGTTACATGAAAGAATCGGGAAACTCTGTAATAGAGATTGTGAGGGGGGTTGAATCGAGATCGTGATTTTTTAACGATTAATTGTGCAGCTCTAATACAAAGTGAAGTTTTTGGTGGGAATATGTAAATCATATATAGTGAATAGTCTGGGCACAGGTGGACTTTAAAGCTGAAGTTTAGTAAAAAAAAAACAGAACTGGGGACAGTACTTACCATGGATCAAAAGTGTCCCCTGGGCTGGTGGCTGCTGTGTTAATTTAAAATCCTCTGTCCCCTGCCCCCAGTTACCTCCGTAGCTGTGATCATCCAGTGTTGCAAAGGTTAATATGAGCATCAGGGGCCAACTTTGCCTTCTCTTTTAGCCCACGTACTCCATTCATAGAAACTGTACTATTGGTTCCCACAATGAAAAGCACTATTAATGGAGGCCCTTTCATTCATCTGCCCTTCCTCCATTCATAGGTCCCCTTACATTTTGGGAACTGACAGTATGGCTTCTATGGATGGAGCACAGAGGTGGAAAAGGTGGGCATATTCACCACTTAATGAGTGCATATCACATCTGCAAAGGTATCTGAAGGCAGAGGGTAGAAGATGCCAACCTAGCACAACAGCCAACAGCAAGTGGGACAATCTTAATTCATGATAAGTACTGTCCCTGGTGGTGTTTTTACAACTTTTTTCACTAAATTTTAGCTTTAAAGTGGAACTACACTGCATCTGAGCACCACTAACTAAAAGCGCTATTTAATTCATTTTTAATATTCAAAGCAAACGTTCTCATCCAACCATGTCTCTGTGTGCAATTTCCTGAGAGAAATCTCTTTGAAAAATACCCCCTAGCACTAGATGGCTGTGGCCACCTTTAGTAAGGGCAGATGATTCACATAGCATTCACTTCCTGGAATGCATCTGCCCTTAGCTCAGGCATGCAGGCAGGAGGGTGTGCTTGGCTAAGAACGAGTGAAGTTCCGCTTTAAAGCAAAGTTCCACCCTATTTTTTAAATTCACCCCCCCCCCCCCGGCATTGCTGATCGCATTAGCATTAACGTAAGGAATGTTTTTTTTTTTTTAAATATATTACCAGTAGGGTTAATAAAGATCTCAACTTCCATTGTACCCTGCCGCGGCAAGGTACGTCATATCCTGCCACCCATTGGCTCCTGGGATACAAGTGTCATCAATCCCAGGGAGTCAATATGCAAATTGATTTACAGGTTGTCATAACAATGGAGTGGGAATTTTCCCTGTTGCTATAGCAACCTGCAATACGAGTGTGCCACGCTTTGTACACACTGCGTAGGCGCGAGATCGGGAAGTGCATGCTGGGTAGCCAGCTGCACCGTATCCCAGAAGAAATTCCGAGTGGACTTCAGATGCCCGCACAGAAGATGGGAGCTTGCTTGTTACACAGGGTGCAGTGAGTACATTGGATAACTAAATACCGTATATACTCGAGTATAAGCCGAGTTTTTCCAGCACATTTTTTTGTGCTGAAAATGCCCCCCTCGGCTTATACTCGAGTCTGTGTCCATCTTTAAATGGTGCGCCTGATCCCGGACAGCCGTAAGTCATCTGGACCCAAAACATGTAGCTCCACTCTTCCTCTACAAGTGTGCAAAGTTTGTTGTCCGGGGAACCTACGGCCGGGGAGCACCGATTTTTTAAAGCAGGGCACCCCTTCCATAGACTCCAATGTTAAATGGTAATTTCTCCAGTGATTTTGGGGACCTGGTACGAGCCGGCCCTAGGTCCCCTGGATCAGGTAGGGAGATTGGGCACAGTGAGGCATGGAAACAGTGAGGCATGGGCACAGTAAGGCACAGTGAGGCAAAGTGAGGAACAGTGAGGCATGCAGATGGACACCCTAGGCTTATACTTGAGTCAATAAGTTTTCCCATTTTTTTGTGGTAAAATTAGGTGCTGAGGCTTATATTCGGTTCGGCTTATACTCGAGTATATACGGTAACTGAAATCAATTCCATGTACAGCATATGCCAGATTGTATTAGATAAACTGTGACTACAGGGGTTCTTTTGAGAAAAATAAAATGAACTGACTGGAGCTCCGCTTTAAGGTGTTAATCCTAATACCGAACTTCTCTTGTTTGCTCTGTTTTTAGTCTGTTAAATATTCCATTGAAAACATTTTGTTATATCTGTTTTTTAAGTGCAAAAACAACAAAAAAAAACAACAAAAAAAAACCATTTTGATCTTGTCAGATATTCAGAGCTGCCTGTTTTACCTAAAATAGTCTATTTACCCTTCTAGTTCTTATCCTAAAAATACAAGTCAGTTAGCCCCCTTGTTTTGGAGATGAAGGGAGTGGTTGAGTTGTTTAGCGAAAGAAAACTAGACAGGGCTGACACCAATCTACACAAATGCTGTGTGTTGTCAGCCCACATTAGGAAACAAGAAGCTTAGTTCATTTCTGGCAGATCAACATGAGTTCTGTTGTAGCTGCAGGTATTTTTCTGTACTTGCAGGGTCTTTAAAGCAGACTTTCACCCTTCCCACCCATTTTTCATCATTGCACCCACCCCCACCCCCTATACATATTTTTTCATACTACAGTAATACCTCGGATTGCGAGTAACACGGTTTACGAGTGTTTCGCAATACAAGCTGTTTTTTTTTTTAATCCTGACTCTATTTGCGAGCATTGCCTTGCAAGAAGAGCAGGATTCAAGCCTCTGGGATGTGCAGTACCGCATGTGGCTAGAGGTGCGGGGGCACCGGTGATGCTCGGAGACACTCGGCAACACTCCGTTCCCGAGTGTCTCCGAGCGCCCCCCCCCACCTCTGGCCATATGCGGTACTGCATAAACTGGAACAAATTATCTGAGTTTCCATTGATTCCTATGGGGAAACTCGCTTTGATATAAGAGTGCTTTGGATTACAAGCATGCTTCTGGAACAAATTATGCTTGTAATCCAAGGTACTTATGTATTTCTTTCTTGTACCCTCCTGGCACTTATATGATTTCTGCCTAGGCAAGAAAGACATCCCAGTCACCCTCAGCCTCAGGATACTGACATCACACATCCCAAGAGACCTCTGTGTACTGTACAGTGCATGTACCACAGTGTGTCATCAGGGAACCAGCTGCAAGAACCCAGAAGAGACAGTGGCCCTCTGATGTTGTAAGTAAAGAACATGGATGGATGGATTGCAGCAGGTAGCGCTGGTTTCTCTGCATGTGTAAGTATGTATTTTGAGGATGGATAACCCAGCAAACAAGACAAGAGGGGATTAAAGAAGAAAAAAAACACAGGGGGTGCAAAGTTTCTCTTTAAAGGGATAATACTTGGGGAAGTTTGCACATATTACAGAGGTGTACTGCATATGTTTGTTTGTTTTTTTGCCTCAGCATACGCTGTTTTCGGCCATCATAGTGGGAGATTTTACTGACTGACCGGGTCCATCCTTCCCTTGTAATGTGCTTGCATTGAGCACTTTTCTTGAAAAAAATCAAGCCACACATGGTCACCCCAAAAGTATTATGTAAGTGTGAAATCTCAATTTCTATCCCTTTCGCTCCAGAGGTGACGTAAGAGCCATTTTTCTTTGCATTGAAACATTCCTTGGATCATATTACTCACACGGTGCACTGCATAACTGGCCAGAATTAATAGTTAACATTGTACATGGAACACAGTGAGGGCTTGTTTGCTAGAAATGATCATTTGCCAACTTGGGTGGGTCAGGGAAGGGGTATAAAATTGTCTTCTTTTTTTTTTGTAGTGTGGAGTATTTGTGATGGTTTTCTGCTAGTAGGCACGTGCAATGCTTTGGCACTGCAAGTTCCTTAGCTTGTGTAGCTAGCTGCTTGGCTAGGAATGTAGAGTGAGGAAAACACTGACTGTAGCTGCCCTCTGTAGCTGCTGCCCTGTGGTGCTGAACTGGTTAACAGCTATATCAGCAAGAGGAGGGAGCTGCTAAGCAGGAAGAATTTAGTAGACGGAGACAGGTAGCACTGCACGATGGAAACTGTAGTCCAGAGGAGAGTGACTCTACTGTAATCAAGAGCTTTTCAACTGCATTTCAGGAGATTGGCAGGAGGAGGGGAAAGAGCTGCATTTGTATTGCATTGTATTTTCCTCTTCCTTCTTTTCCCCCTCTTGTAGTTTTTAGGATTCCCTTGGTTGTGGTTGTCACCTCCAAGGGAGACAGTTCTTCTTCTAAAAAACCAACGGTTCTACCTGTTTCTTCTTCACTCCCTGAGGTAGATCGTGACCATTTTCAGACGTTTCTTGATCCACTTCTTCCTCTTGTTTTTGTTAGATCAAAGATCTCTTCCTTTACCCAGTCATCCAGGTTCCTTTAGAAATTTCATTCAACCAGGTATTGTCAGAGTTGCTGAGGGTGTTCTTTGAGTCGAGGCACAGAACAGAGAACCCAAATTACCAAGCGGATCTTTTGGGGGTAGCACTAGTGTACTTTTGTATACTTCAAATAAAGTTTGTACAAAAAAAAGGAGCTGTGTGTGATGCACTGAATCGTACAACACACTGCCCCCTACCGCAGTTGCTAAAGAGATAAAGCGCTCCAGCAGCTATCTGTTCTGGTGTGAATACAGCTTAACTCTTCAGCTGGCTAGCATGGGGGCCCAGTTGTACCATTGGTGCACATGAGAATAGTCCCAGTCAAGCCTGCAGACAGCAATGAAGCTACTAAATGGCTGTATGGTTGGTTCTTAAAGGGCTCAGTCTTACTAGCAGCAGATAGTAAATCCCCATAGCAGCAGCTCAACAGTCCCAGCAAAATTGACGCAATCCAACTGGTCACACACAGCGATTAGTCCACTCTGCACCCAAGTGACTCTGGCTGTCGTCACATCTAGACTCAGCACTCCAGATCCCACTCAGGCCAACGATACACAGCAGTGGTAGTGTACACTAGACAGCGACATGCTCTCTCATGGCAAGAGGAAGCTATGTCCTCTACAGCCTGAGAAAATGCAGCTCTTTCCCCTCTTGCAAATCTCCCTCAGGGAAATGCAGTACAAAAGCTCTTGATTACAGTAGAGTCTCTCCTCTGGACTACAGTTCCCACAGTGCAGTGCTGCCTGACCCAGTCTATTGAACAGTTCCTGCTTTGTAGCTCCCTCCTCTTGCTGATATAGCTGATAACCAGTTCAGCACCACAGGGCAGCAGCTACAGAGAGCAGTTGCAGCCAGTGTTTCCCTCACTCTCCATTCCTAGCCAAGCACCTAGCTACGCTTGGTTATTCTTAGTCCTTTTAGTGTATGGGTCCATTTTCCATTGTATCTTAAGGTGGAAAAGACAGACGTGAATATGTTTTCAACTGGAAATAAAAAATAATCATCTTGCCTGGGGGCATACATACATCTCAAGATACCTTCTAATACCCCTGTTAACTAGAAGAGCTTCTCCTGTACCCTTGATTTGGTTGCAATTTATTAATGAGGCATAATTTTTTTCTAACTTCATAACTAAGCCCTGTCAGTTGTCATTCTATTGTCCAATGAAACTGGAAGATGGCAGTTGATGGATCTTAGATATAAAATCGGGGAAAGTCAAGCCCCTGTAAGGAAGTGAAACTAAATAAGAAAGGTGCATAGAAAAAAACAGGAGACACCTGAACATTAGCAAATAGGATATGTTTGCACTGTACACAAGTAGCGTTTGTCCTAATGTTTCACTTATACAGCACAAATCTACCCTATTTGCTAGAACGTGGGCCTCTCCTCAGTTGTTAGGATGCAGGCTGCTCTTGCTGCCTAGCAACTTCGGTTGCTAGGATGACGGCAACTCCAACCTCCTAATATCCTTGGTTTCAGAGACACGGGTGGCTCCTGCTTTGATATTCAGGGCCATTAACATATGTGGAACCTCGGATTACGAGCATAATCCGTTCCAGGAGAATGCTCGTAATCCAAAGTACTCGCATATCAAAGCGAGTTTCCCCATTGAAGTCAATGGAAACAAAAATAATTTGTTCCGCATTGACTTCAATGGGATGCCATACCGCATGCGGCCAGAGGCGGAGGGCGCCGGAGAGCCTCGGAAACGTCCGAAAAGGCTCAAGGACACTTCGGCTGACCATTGGCAAACCTCGGAAAGACTTCCTACCCAAGATTCAGCTTGCATTTCCGAATGGCGCCGATCAGCTGGGATCAGCGACGTTCGGCTCTGCACGACTCCGGCGCCCCCACCTCAGGCCAAAAGCGGTACTGCACACAGCTTTGGCCTGAATCGTGCTAGTTAACCGCGTTACTCGCAATCCGAGGTTCCACTGTACATTTATTCTAAAAGCTGTACGCATGTAAGCTTTTGCACAAACATTTGCATGCATACAGTGTTAAATATTGTCCAAGTGCAGGACACAGATTTTCTATATTTTTTTATGCAGCTGAACGTGGCTCCAGATTACTGTGTCCATAGCATAACATACAGCTGTGTTCAGACCCATAAAAAAAATCTTTATATTACAGATCTGAATGCAGACTATTTTGCATCAGCCTTTAAATGAACTACAGGTTCTGTTTGAGGTGGATCATCAGTGATTTTAAACGTGTCCTTCATCCTGATCTTCCTTCTCCTTTACAGAATTGTAAAGGTATAAGTGGTACAAAAAGCTTTATAATACCCGTCCAGCAGAAAACTCTGCCCCCATGACAGAAAGTCACTCAGCCAAATGCTCAGGTCATATAGTCCCTCTTGAGGCTGCTGCGAGTTTCTCTGTGCATGACTGATGGTTACAATAAGGTAAAGATGATCCTAGAATTTTAAATGAATGTCGTCATACAATATCTGTTTGCAAAATAAAGTTTTCCTGTACATCATATTATAATAACAGGAGCTGCGCTCAAAATAACAAATAAAAGTAAATTAGACCAGTGATAATGATAAAGTGACCAACAAATTGAATTGAATAAATAGTCCTCAAGGGGTCTATGGAGTGATCCAATAGTCCATAAAATAACTGAAATTAATAATCGATAATGACACCACCAGCACACGTGCACCTCCACCACACAGATTGTGTGCTTACCGAAAGGCAAGCTCAATGTAGCCTGTAAAGATGATCTTTCTCCGGATCTGCATCCAGCAGCAGCTCACAGGGATAAGGAGGAAGATGAACTCAGATCACCAAACCAAGGTAAGCCGTCAATCATATACCCAAAAATGATGAAAAAAACCTCTCCATAGTGTAATTCAAACTTAGTATGCACTTACAGGAAAACGAAGATAAAATCTCCCATAAAATAATAGCCGGCTGCTATGATGTCAGCACGTCAACCTCCCGACCCACGGTGACACTGACTCATCACATTATATACTCAAACACAGAACCATGCCTCAATGTGAATCCCAGGCGGCGGAACCTAATCCCCTCTGAACGGAGCTAAAAAAACTACCTAACATGATGTATGAATTCTAACCATGAGGCTAGAAAGCTTTAAAAACAGGACGAGATCTGTTGGCCCTGATAATCTTCTCGGGGCCTAAGGCCCGGTTCACACAGGGGTGACTCGTCAGTCGCGTCCCACGCTGTTCAATAGAACTCAGGTCGCTCCGACTTAGAAAAAGGTTCCTGTACTACTTTTGGGGGCGACCCAAGGCGACCTGCATTGACTTCTATACAGAAGTCTTTATGCAAATCGCCTTGGCGGGCATCTCAAGTCGTCTTGAGATCGAGCCGCCGAGGTCGCCCCCAGAAGTCGTGCCGCCCCTGTGTGAATGGGGCCTAAGATTCAGAAGGAGGTCTCTATGCCTGGAGCAGTTAGTTCCCGATAAGGGGCTCCAGGTTACCAAGGAGAGAGGGTTTCCTTTCTCCCTTCCATTATATTATAAGGATGAAGAGATCTCCCCCTGACAAACTTTTGATTGCTTACATGAATCTATCCTTTTTTCTAGGATGTTTTTTATTATTTTATCCATTTTTTGACTAATGATTTTGTTTATTCCTAAACATAATCTTTTTTCTTTATTTTTCTTTATTTTTATATAACATGATGTAATGTTCTGTATTATTTATCTTCTTATGAAATTAAATATTTTGAAAGTAAAAACAGGACAGGAACATAATATAAACTAAATAAGATAAAAAACACAAAAATCCTTTGCATCACTGGACGGAACAGGAGAAACAGAAATGTTGAAGCTCAACTGTGCCACCAGTGGTCAGGAAAGGGTACAACATCTAATGACGAGATGTGAAGATGACAAAGTCCCTAGTGGGCACAAATAAAACACCATAGGGTGTCATAAGAACACATACTCATCCAAGCCTCGATTAGTGAAAAAAGACAAGGGATAGGCACTCACACATCCCTCATATAGGCACTCACACATCCCTCATTAGTGATGAGCCGAACACCCCCGGGTTCGGTTCGCACCAGAACCCGCGAACGGACCGAAAGTTCGAACGAACATTAGAACCCTATTAAATACAATGGATGCGAACGTTCGAATTCTAAAGTGCTAATTATAACAACTATTATGCATGTTATTGTCCTAAAAAGGGTTTGGGAACCCGGGTTCTGCACCAGGGGACATGTATCAATGCAAAAAGAAGTTTTAAAAACGGTCGTTTTTCGGGAGCAGTCATTTTAACCACTTGAGACCCGCGCTATAGCCGAAAGACGGCTGCAGCGCGGCTCTCAAGTGCCGAGAGGACGTCCCCAGGACGTCCTTCTCTGTTTACATCCCGCTGCGCGCCGCCGAGGGCGCGCGGCGGGGAACAGCTGTGCGGCGCGCATCACGTGATGCCGAGGAGCGTGCCTGGCGGCCGCGATGTCCGCCAGGTACATTCGATCGGCAGTTACAGAAGCAGGATGTGGATCTCTGTGTGTAAACACAGAGATCCATGTCCTGTCAGGGAGAGAGGAGACCGATGCTGTGTCCCTTGTTCATAGGGACACAGATCGGTCTCCTCCCCCAATTAGTCCCCTCCCCCCACAGTAAGAATCACAAATAGGGAACATAGTTAACCCCTTCCCCGCCCCCTAGTGTTAACCCCTTCCCTGCCAGTCACATTTATACAGTAATCAGTGCATTTTTATAGCACTGTTCGCTGTATAAATGTGAATGGTCCCAAAATGGTGTCAAAAGTGTCCGATGTGTCCGCCATAATGTCACAGTCACGATAAAAATCGCTGATCGCCGCCATTACTAGTAAAAAAAAAAAATTAATAAAAATGCTATAAAACTATCCCCTATTTTGTAGACGCTATAACTTTTGCGCAAACCAATCAATAAACGCTTATTGCGATTTTTTTTTTTTGACCAAAAATATGTAGAAGAGTACGTATCGGACTAAACTGAGAAAAAAAAACTTTTTTAAAAAAAAATTGGGATATTTATTATAGCAAAAAGTAATAAATATTGTTTTTTTTTCAAAATCGTCGCTCTTTTTTTGTTTATAGCGCAAAAAATAAAAACCGCAGAGGTGATCAAATACCACCAAAAGAAAGCTCTATTTGTGGGAAAAAAAGGACGTCAATTTTGTTTGGGAGCCACGTCGCACGACTGCGCAATTGTCATTCAAAGCGACGCAGTGCCGGAAGCTGAAATTTCGCCTGGGCAGGAAGGGGGTTATGTGCCCAGTAAGCAAGTGGTTAATGATGCATAAAGTGAAAAAAAAAAAGTCAAATATTCCTTTAAATATCGTACCTGGGGGGTGTCTAAAGTATGCCTGTGAAGTGCCACGTGTTTCCCGTGTTTAGAACTGTCCCTGCACAAAATGACACTTCTAAAGGAAAAAAAAGCCATTTAAAACTGCTTGCGGCTTTAATGTAATGTCTGGTCCCGGTAATATGGATGAAATTCTTTAAGAAAAATGGCATAGCTACCCCATGACCCCCCCCCCCTACCCCAGCCCATTACCAGCCCCTTTGGGTCTTGTATGGATATTAAGGGGAACCCCGCACATAAAATAAAAAAGGCCCTATATACTCTGAACAGCCCTATACAGGCGGTGCATACAAGACAGGGACTGTAGGTTTGTTCTTATGTAGAATCTGTTTGTAATTTTGAACAGGTACATTGTTGAAGTGTAGCTCCAGACCAAAAATCTATTTTTAAACTTTTTGGAAAACATAGGTAAGGGTTATCACCCCTGTAACATTTGTTTTGCTGTCTGTGCCCCTGTTCAGAACATTTCACCTCACTTTCCGTCCCAATGACAACTGTTTTTGAAATGTGGTGTTTTTCTTGAAACAAGGATTGCTGATAAAGCATCAGTACAGAGGAGACACCTTTCTCCCATATTTATTCTTACAGGAGAGAATTTTCCTTCCTAGTGGTAGATTTCCTCTCACTTCCTGTTGTCTTCTTGCGTTTGCAAGTAGGAGTCGTTTGTAAGTTGGATGTTTGAAAGTAGGGACCTGCCGTATATACTCTGCAGAAATAGGCCCCTTAGTTGTTGGTGTTGGCACAACACTGTAAGCACTCACAGTTACTCTTGGTTGGTGCTGGAACGCCCTGCTGTCAACTATTATATCAGGAATTTTAATTACATATAATTGTTGAACAGTGGTAGTAAAAATTGGGCCTTTGATGGTGGTGCTGGTGCCACAACACTGTAAGCCCTGACAGTTACTCTTGGTGGGTGCAGCAATGGGCCCTGCTGTGAATTATTAGATCAAGAATTGTAATTACATGCCCCTGTTGAACAGGGGCTGAAAAATTGGGCCTTAGGCACTGGTGGCACAACACTGCAACCCCTCACAGATACTGTACTTGGAGCACAGCAATGAGCCCTGTTGCAAAGTATTGCTTCAAAAATTGTAATGACACGCCCCTGTTAAACAGGGGCTGAAAAATTGGGCCTTAGGCACTGGTGGCACAACACTGCAACTCCTCACAGATACTGTACTTGGAGCACAGCAATGAGCCCTGTTGCAAAGTATTGCTTCAAAAATTGTAATGACACGCCCCTGTTAAACAGGGGCTGAAAAATTGGGCCTTAGGCACTGGTGGCACAACACTGCAACTCCTCACAGATACTGTACTTGGAGCACAGCAATGAGCCCTGTTGCAAAGTATTGCTTCAAAAATTGTAATTACACGCCCCTGTTAAACAGGGGCTGAAAAATTGGGCGTTAGGCACTGGTGGCGGCACCCATAAACAAAAATGATCTTACAAGCTATCATCATCAATCGTATCATTGAGGACTCGGAGGAGGAGGATAGCCAGTCAACATAACAGCACAGGCACTCAGCATCAGCATCAGTCTTGAAGGGATGTGACATGTTAAAATCAATTAGTCTGTTATATCAGCATCAGGTGTGTGGTAGCTGGTGGTGATCCAAGACTGGTTCATCTTGATGAAAGTCAGTCGATCAACCGAGTCGGTGGACAGGCGCACCCTGTGATCCGTGACAAATCCTCCAGCAGCACTGAATGTGCGTTCCGAAAGAACGCTGGATGCAGGACAGGCCAGTAGCTCAATTGCATACTGTGCAAGCTCTGGCCAGTGATCCATCCTCAAGACCCAGTAAGCCAGAGGATTTTCGGTGGGGAAGGTGTCCAAGTCTGACCTTGCCCCTAGATATTCCTGCACCATGTTTATCAGACGCTGGCGATGGTTGCTGGAACCGATCATACTTTGGGGCTGCGGACTAAAGAATTGTCTGAACGCATCGGTCAGACGGCCACCTTCCCCACCGCTCCTTCTTTGACTGGCCGAAGCCTCAGCAACTCGTTGTCCAGGACCAGGAGTTTGCAACCTCCCAGTCTCTGGGAACGCGTTGCACAGACCTTTCTGCAAGGCCTCCCGGAGTTGTCTCATCCTCTGCTCCCTCTGCGACGGTAACATAAGGTCCGCAACCTTACCCTTGTACCGTGGATCAAGGAGAGTGGCCAGCCAGTAATGGTCCCTCTCCTTGATCCGAAGAATACGAGGATCCTTCCGCAGACTTTGCAGGATCAGGGAGGCCATGCAGCGTAGGTTTGCTGAGGCATTCGCTCCGGAGTCCTCTGGGTCACTAAGGACGACATGATCCGCAGCCACCTCCTCCCAGCCACGTACAAGTCCACTGGTTTCTTGGGACTGTAAATCATCCCTAAAAGACTGCTGCTGATGATGCTGAGTGCCAGCCTCCACCTCCATGCTGACACAATCCTCCTCCTCCTCCTCCTCCTCCTCTTCCTGTGCGATGGGTGGGACAGAAGGAACACTGTCTGGGTAAAGGGGGCCTTGAGAGGCAAGGAAGTCCTCCTCTTCCTGCCTCTGTTCTGCCTCAAGTGCCCTGTCCATTATTCCACGCAGCGTGTGCTCCAACAGGTGGACAAGAGGTACAGTGTCACTGATGCATGCACTGTCACTGCTCACCATCCTCGTGGCCTCCTCAAATGGTGCCAGGACAGTGCATGCATCCCTGATCATGCCCCACTGGCGTGGAGAAAAAAAACCAAGCTCCCCTGACCCTGTCCTGGTGCCGTAGTCGCACAGGTACTCATTGATGGCCCTCTGCTGCGTGTGCAGCCGCTGCAGCATGGCCAACGTTGAGTTCCACCTGGTGGGCATGTCACATATAAGGCGGTTCTTGGGCAGGTTCAACTCCTTTTGCAGCTCAGCCAGGCGAGCACTGGCATTATAAGATCTGCGGAAATGCACACAGACTTTCCTGGCCTGCCTCAGGACATCCTGTAAGCCCGGGTACCTGCCCAAGAAGCGCTGCACCACCAGGTTAAGGACGTGAGCCACACAGGGCACATGGGTCAGTTGTCCCTGTCGGAGGGCGGAGAGGAGGTTGGTGCCATTGTCGCAAACCACCATTCCTGGCTTAAGCTGGCGTGGCGTCAACCACCTCTCGGCCTGGCCCTGCAGAGCAGACAGGACCTCTGCCCCAGTGTGGCTTCTGTCCCCCAAACACACCAGCGCAAGCACGGCATGGCATCTTTTTGCCTGCGTACTTGCGTAGCCCCGTGAACGGCTACGGAGCACCGCTGGTTCATAGGACAAACCACAGGAAGAGGCCATGGAGGAAGAAGAAGAGGAGGGGGTGGAGGAGAGAGGTGTGTCACAACCAGTAGTAGCATTTTGGAGGCGTGGCGGTGGGACAACCTCCAACACTACTGCACCTTGTCCTGAATCCTTCCCAGCTGCCAAAAGAGTGACCCAATGGGCCGTGAAAGAAAGGTAACGTCCCTGTCCATGCCTGCTGGACCATGAGTCAGCGGTAATATGCACCTTACCGCTGACCGCCCTGTCCAGCGAGGCCAAGACATTGCCTTCCACATGCCGGTAGAGAGCCGGAATAGCCTTCCGTGAGAAAAAGTGGCGTTTGGGAACCTGCCACTGAGGAACCGCACATTGCACAAACTCACGGAAGGGGGCCGAGTCTACCAACTGAAAAGGCAGCAGTTGAAGCGCTAGCAATTTAGCCAAGCTAGCATTCAACCGCTGGGCATGTGGATGGCTGGGAGTGAACTTCTTTCGACGGTCCAGCAGCTGGGGCAGGGAAATTTGCCTGCTAGAATCGGACGTCGGTGTACTGCTAGCAGAGTGGGCGCAAGTACTTGGCTGTGACACACCTAATTCTACACCTTCATTCCTCTCAGTGCATGTTTCAGAGAGGACTGAAGTTATAGTGGGGTTGGAGATCCCAGCTGATGCGGTGCAAGGAGAGGTCCGCTTTGTTCTTTGGTGTGGGTCTTTGAGGTAGGCTTGCCAACGAGCTGCATGGCAGGTCAACATATGTCTGGTCAGGCATGTGGTACCCAAGCGGCTGATGTTTTGGCCACGCGATATACGCTTGAGACATATGTTGCAAACAGCAGCTGTGCGATCTGATGCACTAGCCTCAAAAAAGGCCCACACCAAAGAACTTTTTGAATGACGGGCAGAGGCAGCGCCCTGCACAGGCGGAGCTCTGCGGTGTGATTCCGTCGGTGTACTGCCCTTACGCTGGCCACCAAAGGGCATCCTGCCTCGTTGGAGATGTGCCTCCTCCTCATCCTCCTCCTCCTCCTCTCTCCTATTAGGCACCCACGTGGAGTCAGTGACCTCATCATCCCCTCCCTCCTCATCACTGGAGCCAATCTGGCAGTATGCTGCAGCTGCTGGAACATGACTGCCAGATTGGTGTCCTTCTTGAGCATCCCCTCTGTCTGCTCTCACGCTACTGCCTTCCTCTAGCTGGGTTTCATCATCAGACCCTTCGAAACGCTGGGCATCCTCCTGGAGCATGTACCCAACACTGTGCTGAAACAGTTCGGGGGACTCCTCAGGAGGAGGACATGGTGGGTCTAGGGAAGGAGTGACTGATGATTTGTCTGACATTGATACCAGGGAAGACGACGCTTTGGCAGCTGCTTTTCCAGTACCCTGAGCCTGGGTGAGAGAGGATGAGGAGGAGGAGGAGGGCTTGGTCATCCACTCTACCAAGTCTTCGGCATGATGTGGCTCAACATGTCCAGCTGCCGAAAAGAAGGACAAGCGTGTCCCATGGCCATGTGCTGATGACAATGCACCGCGTCCACGACCAGCACTGTTGCCCCCAGACACAGAGCCTGCTTGCCCTCTTTTATTGCCTCCTGACTGTCTGCCTCTCCTTGTTTGCCTTCCAGACATTCTAATAGATGGGCTGCAGGGAGATGGGAAAAAAGCAATAAGGGCTACCTTCAGGTGTCCTTCTCTGTCCCTTGAAACAAGGACTTTCACAGTGAAAGAAACTGACACTCTCCCTACCTACAGTTTTCTGTCCCTAGAAAAAATATTTTTTTTAAGCACAATATAGCACAAGGACAATTCACTCACTGTCCTTACAGGTCCCTGGAAACAAGGACTTGCAGAGTGAAAGAAAAAAAACACTCTCCCTACCTACAGTTTTCTGTCCCTAGAAAAAATGTTTTTTTTTAATCACAATATAGCACAAGGACAATTCACTCACTGTCCTTCCAGGTCCCTGGAAACAAGGACTTGCAGAGTGAAATAAACTGACACTCTCCCTACCTACAGTTTTCTGTCCCTAGAATAAATGTTTTTTTTAAGCACAATATAGCACAAGGACAATTCACTCACTGTCCTTACAGGTCCCTGGAAACAAGGACTTGCAGAGTGAAAGAAAAAAAACACTCTCCCTACCTACAGTTTTCTGTCCCTAGAATAAATGTTTTTTTTAAGCACAATATAGCACAAGGACAATTCACTCACTGTCCTTACAGGTCCCTGGAAACAAGGACTTGCAGAGTGAAAGAAAAAAAACACTCTCCCTACCTACAGTTTTCTGTCCCTAGAATAAATGTTTTTTTTAATCACAATATAGCACAAGGACAATTCACTCACTGTCCTTCCAGGTCCCTGGAAACAAGGACTTGCAGAGTGAAATAAACTGACACTCTCCCTACCTACAGTTTTCTGTCCCTAGAAAAAATGTTTTTTTTAATCACAATATAGCACAAGGACAATTCACTCACTGTCCTTCCAGGTCCCTGGAAACAAGGACTTGCAGAGTGAAATAAACTGACACTCTCCCTACCTACAGTTTTCTGTCCCTAGAATAAATGTTTTTTTTAAGCACAATATAGCACAAGGACAATTCACTCACTGTCCTTACAGGTCCCTGGAAACAAGGACTTGCAGAGTGAAAGAAAAAAAACACTCTCCCTACCTACAGTTTTCTGTCCCTAGAAAAAATGTTTTTTTTAATCACAATATAGCACAAGGACAATTCACTCACTGTCCTTACAGGTCCCTGGAAACAAGGACTTGCAGAGTGAAAGAAAAAAAACACTCTCCCTACCTACAGTTTTCTGTCCCTAGAAAAAAATGTTTTTTTTAATCACAATATAGCACAAGGACAATTCACTCACTGTCCTTACAGGTCCCTGGAAACAAGGACTTGCAGAGTGAAATAAACTGACACTCTCCCTACCTACAGTTTTCTGTCCCTAGAATAAATGTTTTTTTAAGCACAATATAGCACAAGGACAATTCACTCACTGTCCTTACAGGTCCCTGGAAACAAGGACTTGCAGAGTGAAAGAAAAAAAACACTCTCCCTACCTACAGTTTTCTGTCCCTAGAAAAAATGTTTTTTTTAATCACAATATAGCACAAGGACAATTCACTCACTGTCCTTCCAGGTCCCTGGAAACAAGGACTTGCAGAGTGAAATAAACTGACACTCTCCCTACCTACAGTTTTCTGTCCCTAGAATAAATGTTTTTTTTAAGCACAATATAGCACAAGGACAATTCACTCACTGTCCTTACAGGTCCCTGGAAACAAGGACTTGCAGAGTGAAAGAAAAAAAACACTCTCCCTACCTACAGTTTTCTGTCCCTAGAAAAAATGTTTTTTTTAATCACAATATAGCACAAGGACAATTCACTCACTGTCCTTACAGGTCCCTGGAAACAAGGACTTGCAGAGTGAAAGAAAAAAAACACTCTCCCTACCTACAGTTTTCTGTCCCTAGAAAAAATGTTTTTTTTAATCACAATATAGCACAAGGACAATTCACTCACTGTCCTTACAGGTCCCTGGAAACAAGGACTTGCAGAGTGAAATAAACTGACACTCTCCCTACCTACAGTTTTCTGTCCCTAGAATAAATGTTTTTTTAAGCACAATATAGCACAAGGACAATTCACTCACTGTCCTTACAGGTCCCTGGAAACAAGGACTTGCAGAGTGAAAGAAAAAAAACACTCTCCCTACCTACAGTTTTCTGTCCCTAGAAAAAATGTTTTTTTTAATCACAATATAGCACAAGGACAATTCACTCACTGTCCTTACAGGTCCCTGGAAACAAGGACTTGCAGAGTGAAATAAACTGACACTCTCCCTACCTACAGTTTTCTGTCCCTAGAATAAATGTTTTTTTTAAGCACAATATAGCACAAGGACAATTCACTCACTGTCCTTACAGGTCCCTGGAAACAAGGACTTGCAGAGTGAAAGAAAAAAAACACTCTCCCTACCTACAGTTTTCTGTCCCTAGAAAAAATGTTTTTTTTAATCACAATATAGCACAAGGACAATTCACTCACTGTCCTTACAGGTCCCTGGAAACAAGGACTTGCAGAGTGAAATAAACTGACACTCTCCCTACCTACAGTTTTCTGTCCCTAGAATAAATGTTTTTTTTAATCACAATATAGCACAAGGACAATTCACTCACTGTCCTTCCAGGTCCCTGGAAACAAGGACTTGCAGAGTGAAATAAACTGACACTCTCCCTACCTACAGTTTTCTGTCCCTAGAATAAATGTTTTTTTTAAGCACAATATAGCACAAGGACAATTCACTCACTGTCCTTAGAGGTCCCTGGAAACAAGGACTTGCAGAGTGAAAGAAAAAAAACACTCTCCCTACCTACAGTTTTCTGTCCCTAGAAAAAATGTTTTTTTTTAAGCACAATATAGCACAAGGACAATTCACTCACTGTCCTTCCAGGTCCCTGGAAACAAGGACTTGCAGAGTGAAAGAAAAAAAACACTCTCCCTACCTACAGTTTTCTGTCCCTAGAAAAAATGTTTTTTTTAAGCACAATATAGCACAAGGACAATTCACTCACTGTCCTTCCAGGTCCCTGGAAACAAGGACTTGCAGAGTGAAAGAAAAAAAACACTCTCCCTACCTACAGTTTTCTGTCCCTAGAAAAAATGTTTTTTTTAATCACAATATAGCACAAGGACAATTCACTCACTGTCCTTACAGGTCCCTGGAAACAAGGACTTGCAGAGTGAAAGAAACTGACACTCTCCCTACCTACAGTTTTCTGTCCCTAGAATAAATGTTTTTTTTTAAGCACAATATAGCACAAGGACAATTCACTCACTGTCCTTCCAGGTCCCTGGAAACAAGGACTTGCAGAGTGAAATAAACTGACACTCTCCCTACCTACAGTTTTCTGTCCCTAGAATAAATGTTTTTTTAAGCACAATATAGCACAAGGACAATTCACTCACTGTCCTTCCAGGTCCCTGGAAACAAGGACTTGCAGAGTGAAAGAAACTGACACTGTCCCTACCTACAGTTTTCTGTCCCTAGAATAAATGTTTTTTTTAAGCACACTATAGCACAAGCACAAAACACACTGACACTCTCCCTACCTATCCTTCTCTTTCCCTAAACTAAAGGAATCCAGGTTAAGCAAGAAAGAAATAACAGTCACTGTCCCTGCCTATGCTGCTCTATCCCTGCTCCGGAACACACTACACTAGGCCGCCGTGCTGGCGGCCTTTTATAGTGTGGGGCGTGTACTAAACACCCTCAGCAATAATTGGCCACAGGCATCCTGCCTGTGGCCAATCATTGCTCTCCTCGCTGCCGGCGCTGTGATTGGCCAAGCATGCGGGGTCACAGTGCATGCTTGGCCAATCACAGCGCCTGGATGACACTGCGATGGCGTAGTGCATTGTGGGCCGTTCGCGTCACTCGAATTTGGCGCGAACGGCCCAAATCGTTCGATCTTCGTCGAACGATCGAACAGCCGATGTTCGAGTCGAACGTATGTTCGACTCGAACACGAAGCTCATCCCTATCCCTCATATATGAACCCAAATTATGAAAAATAAAATTAATACCACATATATGAAAGGTGATGCCACCAAGGATTCACATCAAGTTCACATACAAAATATAATAAAAATTGTATTAAGAAATGTATCAACGGATAGAACGACTGAACCTGAACTAAGAATTATCAATAAATGCGTTGAGGTCCACCTCAACATTTAACCCCAAGGGTCTGTAGCACTTGATCCTATGTATCCAGGACATCTCAAGCCTGGATATACTGCCCACCAAGGAGTCGCCCCTCCATTGTGGGGCATACTTATCAATCTCTAGAAAGATAGTTTTAGCAGGGTTCTTATTGTGAGCTTCCAAGTAGTGCCACGAGACCGAATGCTTCGGGAAGCCATTCAGAATATTTGTTATGTACTCATTGAGCCTAACCCTGAGGGGGCGCTTGGTCCTTCCCACATATTGTAACCCAAAAGGGCACTGGAGCAGGTAAACGACCCCCTCAGTAGAGCACATAATGAATGGTTTAATCTCAAATTCGACTGAGGTGCTAGATGATGTGAATTTGTGAGTATGTCTATGTGTGCATCCACTTAGGGAGCACACCCTACACCTCCTACACTGGTAGAACCCAGTGAAATTCTCAAAAAAAACGTTCTTGATGGGAGGAGGATAAAGAACATTGGGTGCCACTCTGCCTCTAGGGGACGAATCTCCCTTATAGACAACTTGTGGTTTGTCAGGGAGTACTGAATTAAGGACCTGATCGTTGGTGAGAATATGCCAATGTTTTCTGATAAGTTTCTTGACATTCATATGCTGTACGGAATAAGTGGTGATAAAAAGGACAGAAGGTAACCTATCACCTCTAGGTGGTCTATCCTTCAATAGATCACTCCTATCTATTAGAGCCACTTCATCTAAGGTGTTCTTTAAGGATATATTAGAATAACCCTTTTCCAAAAAACGTTTAGTCAGAACCTTTGCCTTCATTAAAAATTCTTGATTATCAGAACAGTTCCGCTTTAAACGTATGTATTGACTCTTCGGAACCGACCTGAGCCAAGCTTTGTGATGGCAACTATGGACAGGAATATAAGGATTCCTGTCGGTGCTCTTGAAGAATGTTGAGGTTGTAAAATGGTCCTCTTTTATCCCGATCTTTAGATCTAGAAAATTGATTTCTATCAGGCTAGCCTCGAAATTAAGAAAAAAAACTTCAAACACATCCACACATTATTACTGTACCCCAACTTTAATATTTATATAGTGCAACAAAATGATCAGGGTGGGGAAAGGTTTCTGATTCCTAGACATCATTCTGTACACATGTGGGTACAGATCACTGGGTGGGGCCAGAAAGGTGAACATTTGTGACATTCAGAAACAAATAAAATGCAGAACACAAAGCTAAAGAGAAAGTAAACTTGTTCTTTATAGGGAATTACAGTGGATTTTCAGTGAGCACAGATTTGACTTATTATTGCAGTGGCTACTTTAAAGTGATATTATAGGCAAGTTTAAAAAAATAATAACAAACATGTCATACCTACCTGTTCTGTGCACAGAGCAGCCCCAATCCTGATGTTCTCGTGTCCCCCGTCGGCACTCCTGGCCCCTCCCTCCTGCCAAGTGCCCCCCCTCAGAGCAAACAGTTTGCTATGGGGGCAACCGTGTAGCCTCACTGCTGAGCCGCTGCTCTACGTGTCTATTCACATTCAGAGCAGCATGCTCTCACCTCATTGGCTCACTGCCTGTGTTTGACAGCAGCGGGAGCCAATAGCTCCCACTGCTGTCTCAGCCAAGGCTGAAGCTCTCATGCACATCACTTGATTGCGATGGGGCTCAGGTAAGTATTGTTGGGGGGGGGGGGGTTCTGAGGGTGGCTTCTGCCCACAGAAGGCTGTTTAGCTTCATGCATAAAAGGCAAACAACTTTGAACCTTTAAAGTAAACTTTGATTTGACTTTCACATGTTTCATGCTTTCCATTCTGCACATCTTGTTATTGTATTAAATACAATGTATAGATTGTCCACCAGAGTGAGCCTGCACACTATTTGCAGTCTTTTTCTCTCTAATCTTTACAGCTGTTGAGATAAGTTGTCAGCTGCACATGGAGTGCATGGTTTTCAATGTTTCAGCCCACTCAGATATTTCACAACATTCAACGAAATACTATATTGTGAGAGCTAAACTTCTGTACCCAGCTGTGACATTCTGAGGTAAACAGATAGATAGAGGAGGGGGTGCAATCTAAAGCCGGGCACACAGTAACAGAGGTTGGGTTGGGTTGCACGAACAAAAACTGCCATTGGCTGAGAGCGATGATCGGGAATATGTCACCAGATAGCAAGCAATTGAGCTGCAAGTTTAAAAATTAATTGCTAAGCTATTGCTAGACTTGCCAGATTTGTTACACAATTGCGGCAAGTCTGCATTGCATGACTCCAGATCAACTTTCTTTGCAAACATTCTGCAAGTCTGCAAGTTCTGATTCAGTTATGTTGTGCTATAGTCATCCCACCACAGGGGTCACTGTGGCTGAATTTTCATGCTGTAGACTTACAGAGCTCTTGCTGCAGACTCACTACTGTAACTTTGCCACGCAAATTTTCTACAAATTGGAAAAGTGTCAACTAGAACTTGTGCTTCAAGTGCTCTGAAAGTCCACAACTTGCCAGTGAAAAACTTCAGCAAATTAACAAGACTTACAATTCAACACTGCCACAAATTTGTGGCAAGTTATTCTTGGTATTTGGGTAGGCTGCTAGTTTTTCAGTATACACGTCTGACAGAAGCTAGCCAAACTTCTGTCAGCTTCTGTCGGACAGACCGACACACGCACAGGCAGAATGTCGGCTCTTTTGCTTTTTTTTTAACCCGGCAAGTGCCTCCTGACATTCTGCCCGTGTGTACGGGACTTTAGTGCAATATAAAATGTGTTTATTAGAGTTTAAAGAGGTTGTAAACCTCCACAAACAAAACAAAGATGCAAGACAAAGGCATAATGAGCTAGTATGCATCACATGTTTCCCCCGAGTTACTTCTGGGTTTGCAGGCTCCGGCGCTATGATTGGCTGGAGCCACGATTACGTCACTCCCGCACGGGAGCCGCCGGTCACGGCACGGGCCCTTTAGAAACTGCACAAGTAAGCCATTCCTTTAGTGCGCATGCGCCGATGATGTCGGCAGCAGCGTATACAGTAAATATCTCCTAAACGATTCAAGTTTAGGAGATATTTCCAGTACCTACAGGTTAGCCTTATTATAGGCTTACCTGTAGGTACAATTAAAAAGGAACTTTACTTCCTCCTTAAGACAATTGACAACTTACACAAACAGTTAAAAGAACTCGCTCATCAATAGGATAGTGCCTCTGGTGGTAATCGTCAGCATAGCAGGACACCTTGGTACAAGTTGTGGGTAACCTGTAGAGCCAAGAAGACACACCAGGGGGCGCCAGACTAAGTGCAGTGAATGGCAGTATTAGGTGCATATGAATTAGCAACTCACATTGTAAATAAGAAATGTATTGCGAGCAGACCGGAAGTAACATCAGGGGGTGAAGTTACATGTTTTGAGCCCCCCCAGCCTCTTTCTCAAGCTAAGCTATGTACTTTTTGCTAAACTCAATATATCATCAGTATATACATGACATTCATTGCGTAATATACCCCCTACATGAGACTGGTAAATGGATGGAGACTGCGTAAGAGGTGCATTAAATCGTTGCTCTTGCATTATGTTATATGGTCAATTTTCTTCAACTAATTTTATTGAGATTATTCTGTTTATATAGCCAGTGTATATGCAGGTACCTAGTCCTAAACTACACATTGATCATTAGCTTTCCATTAAACTCTTAGTGCAACCCATTAAAATCCATAGTCTGTAGATAGACATTTATCAACAAGGGGTTAATCTCCTGCTACTGATCAAAGATCTTGTAGTTTACATTTTAGCAAAGTCATTCTTTAAATCTTCTGTTGAGGGTGAAGTTGCTTTTCTGTTTTATAAGCTGTATAAACAGTATAAACTTTGGAGTACACAAGAGTTACAGTTTATCATATGATGTAATCAAAGTGACTTCATATTATATTTAACCTTTAGAAAGTATGCAAAGAAAAATTTGGTAGTGCAGTTGTCTGCCAGTAGGTGGTGCTGTAATACTCACATTTTTCCAAAATCAGAGAGGTCTTAGTTGCGAAGGAGGCTCTTGTGCATGGGGTATGTGTGGGGATTACATTCATATTACCTACAGGAATACACTAAATTAGAATTGTTATTATTACTTCATGTTGTGTTGGTTTATATATACTTCCTTATTTGTTTGGCCTTTAATACAATATAATATATATTTTTTATTCCTCTATGTGAACATAAAATATTATTTATATTATTTACTACTATTCACTATTTACCACTTGCAGACAGCAGGTGGTGAGTTCCAAATAAAAACAGAAGATGTAGCTAACTTTTAGTTTTTTTTGTTTAATAGCTCATGCTGTAAAGATCCAATTAATGACCCTCCCCAAATGCCATGGGGGCTTAGCAGTCCCAGACGTGTCTAAATACCACCAAGCAGTCCATTTGGGAAGGGTCATAGACTGGTGCAGACATGTAGAATTCAAACTATGGATAAAACTGGAGCAAGAATTTAGCCAGGTGCCTTTGAGCAGGGCACTCTGGTGTTATTCAAGGTTACCTGACTCACTTAAAAAACACCCTTTGATAGGACCAACATTATCTATAGGGGCAAAAATATGTCTGAACCCTAAATACTCATCAAGACATTCCCCATTATATCCAATATTGGGAAACCCAAGCTTTGATCCAGGGATGGAGACAAGAGCATTTCGGAGACTTCGAGAGAAGGGCTATACTCAGGTATCGCATTTTATGCAATCCGAAACTTGGCCCACAATGGTAGACCTGACGAAATCAGGAGGTCAATTTGAAGTAGAACACTGGCAGGCAATACAACTTCGATACTACCTGGAGACATTGGGCCCAATGAGTAATTTTAAACGGGAACTAACTAGGTTTGAAACATACTGTGAGGAGAAGGAACCCACCAACCGAATAATATCTAAAATATATACGATGTTAATGACCCCACCAGAGAATTTTGAGCTGCCAGTATTTAGAAAATGGGAAAGGGACCTAAATAAGACCTTTACACCAGCTCAATACCAGAAGATAATATATTTGGCATTAAACTCATCAATATGCACTAAAATGCAAGAATTAAATTATAAACTACTGATGAGGTGGTATTATACACCATCAAAATTAGGCAGGTTCTACCCTGATGCATCAGATCAGTGCTGGCGATGTAAGGGGGAGCGGGGAACTTTGTTCCATATATATTGGACATGCCCTCAGATCAGACAATACTGGCTAGAGGTAGGAAGGATCGCTCAAAAAATTGAGCCTTACCCGGTGCCGGACGATCCGGGTTTTTTCCTATTGCATATAACGCAAATACCCACACAGACCTATAAAAAGTCAGTATTATGTCACTTGGTCAATGAGGCTAAGGCGTGTATAGCGAGATGCTGGAAAAGCTCTAGCCCTCCAACAATCGCAGAATGGCTCAACAGGGTCAGACAAGTGGGGGCGATAGAGGAGTTGGTGGCTTCGGCCCAAGACAGAAAAGAGCAACATATTAAAATCTGGTCAACATGGGAAAAATTTACGCAGACAGAAGAAGGGAAAAGATTAATGGGGAAGTAAGTTCGTCCACCTAGCCAGAGAAGTATTGAGGAGGTTATGGTTTACCTAACGGGGGAGGAGGTTGGGGTGAGGAGGGGAGAGAGAGATTTATTTAGTTATCTACTTATCTATTTAATTTTTTTTCTTTTTTTTTTTTTTTTTTTTTTTCTTTTCCTTTCTTTCTTTCTTTCTTTTTTGGGGTTTGATTTGGGAGGGAGGTAGAGGGGGAATGGATAAAAATGTAAGGGAGAAGAAAACAAGGGCGTGAGAATCAAAGACGTTTAATAGAGGAAAGGAACTTTATGTGTCCCTCCTGTCACGGGGAGACACGTGAAGGCCAAAAGGGAAGGGAACCCATTGACATTGAGGTTTAGAGGTGAGAGGATCTAATTAATGGAATGGGATGAGGAAAATAATATGAATAGAAATGTAATGGAAAATGTATAAACGATGTATTGTATGTATCCCTTTTTGAAATATAAATAAAGAATATTTAAAAAAAAAAAAAAGATCCAATTAGTAAAAGAGATCAGATTACACAGGCATAGCGCCCAACTGTCCCTGATTTCTTGGGACTGTCCCGGATTTGGAACAAATTTCCCTCATTTTGGTCTGATCTATATAGTTGTATATAAAATGCACTATTTATCTTTCAAAAAGTGTTTCCCGTGCTAAACCTTTCATCCAATTTCTAAATTGCTGCATTTGAAAATGTCAAAAGACAGTACAAATGAATAGTAGTGGTAAAAAAAGCACTTCTTGTGGGTTTAACTAATCTCTTTTTTTTTTTTTTTTAATGCTTCTTTAACCACTTAACCACTTAAGCCCCGGACCATTTGGTAGCTAGAGGACCAGAGGTGAATTCAGAATTTTGCACTGCGCTGCTTTAACTGTAAATTGTGCGGACATGCAATGTTGTACCCAAACGAAATTTGCGTCCTTTTCTTCCCACAAATAGAGCTTTCTTTTAATGGTATTTGATTGCCTCTGCGATTTTTATTTTTTGCGATATAAACGGAAAAAGACCGAAAATTTTGAAAACAAATGATATTTTCTACATTTTGTTATAAGAAAAATCGAATAAACTCAATTGTAGTCATACATTTAGGCCAAAATGTATTCAGCCACATGTTTTTAGTAAAAAAAATGTCAATAAGCGTATATTTATTGGTTTGCGCAAAAGTTATAGAGTTTACAAACTAGGGTACATTTTCTGAAATTTACACAGCTTTAAATTTATGACTGCCTATCTCATTTCTTGAGGTGCTAAAATGACAGGGCAGTACAAAACCCCCCCAAATGACCCCATTTTGGAAAGTAGACACCCCAAGGAAATTGCTGAGAGGCATGTTGAGCCCATTGAATTTTTTATTTTTTTGTCCCAAGTGATTGAATAATGACTAAAAAAAAAAAAAAAAAAAAAAATTACAAAAAGTTGTCACTAAATGATATATTGCTCACACATGCCATGGTTATATGTGGAATTTCACCCCAAAATACATTTTGCTGCTTCTCCTGAGTACGGGGATACCACATGTGTGGGACTTTTTGGGAGCCTAGCCGCGTACGGGACCCCGGAAACCAAGCACCACCTTCAGGATTTCTAAGGGCGCAAATTTTTGATTTCACTCCTCACTACCTATCACAGTTTCGAAGGCCATAAAATGCCAAAATAGCACAAAACCCCCCCAAATGACCCCATTTTAGAAAGTAGACACCCCAAGGAAATTGCTGAGAGGCCTGTTGAGCCCATTGAATATATTTTTTTTTGTCCCAAGTGATTGAATAATGACAAAAAAAAAAAACAAAAAAAAAAAATTACAAAAAGTTGTCACTAAATGATATATTGCTCACACATGCCATGGTTATATGTGGAATTACACCCCAAAATAAATTTTTCTGCTTCTCCTGAGTACGGGGATACCACATGTGTGGGACTTTTTAGGAGCCTAGCCGCGTACGGGACCCCGAAAACCAAGCACCGCCTTCAGGATTTCTAGGCACAAATTTTTGATTTCACTCCTCACTACCTATCACAGTTTCGAAGGCCATAAAATGCCAAAATCGCACAAAATATAGACACCCCAAGCTATTTGCTGAGAGGAATGGCGAGTATTTTACAGCTCTCATTTGTTTTTGAAAATGAAGAAAGAAAATATATATATATATATTTATTTATTTTTTCAATTTTCAAAACTTTGTGACAAAAAGCGAGATCTGCAAAATACTCACAATACCTCTCAGCAAATAGCTTGGGGTGTCTACTTTCCAAAATGGGGTCATTTGGGGGGGGTTTGTGCTATCTGGGCATTCCATGGCCTCCGAAACTGTGATGGGCAGTGAGAAGTGAAATCAAAAATTTACACCCCTAGAAAGCCTGAAGGCGGTGCTTGGTTTTTGGGGTCCCGTACGTGGCTAGGCTCCCAAAAAGTCTCACACATGTGGTATCCCCGTACTCAGGAGAAGCAACAGAATGTATTTTGGGGTGTAATTCCACATATGCCCATGGCATGTTTGAGCAATATATCATTTAGTGACAACTTTGTGCAAAAAAAAAAAAAAAAATTGTCGTTTTTCCGCAACTTGTGTCAACATATAAAATATTCCATGGACTCGACATGCCTCTCAGTATATAGCTTGGGGTGTCTACTTTCCAAAATGGGGTCATTTGGGGGGGTTTTGAACTGTTCTGGCATTTTATACACAACATTAGGAAGCTTACATCCACTCTTCTAACCACTTGAAGACAAAGCCCTTTTTGACACTTTTTGTTTACATGAAAACATTTTTTTTTTTGCAAGAAAATTATGTTGAACCCCCAAACATTATATATATTTTTAAAGCAAAGGCCCTACAGATTAAAATGGTGGGTGTTGCATTTTTTTTTTCTACACAGTATTTGCGCAGCGATTTTTCAAACGCATTTTTTGGGTTAAAAAATACACTTTTTTTAATTTTAATGCACTAAAACACACTATATTGCCCAAATGTTTGATAAAATAAAAAAGATGATCTTAGGCCGAGTACATAGATACCAAACACGACATGCTTTAAAATTTCGCACAAACGCGCATTGGCGACAAACTACATACATTTTTAAAAGCCTTTAAAAGCCTTTACAGGTTACCCCAGTAGATTTACAGAGGAGGTCTACTGCTAAAATGATTGCCCTCGATCTGACCTTCGCGGTGATACCTCACATGCATGGTGCAATTGCTGTTTACATATGACGCCAGACCGACGCTTGCGTTCGCCATTGGGCAAGAGCAGGGCAGGACAGGGGTGCTTTTTTTTTTTTCTTTTTTTTTATTATTAATTTTGCTTTTTTATTTTATTTTTAAATTGTTCCTTCCAAGTATTTTTTTTTTTAGCATTTTTATTGTTATCTCAGGGAATGTAAATATCCACTATGATAGCAATAGGTAGTGACAGGTACTCTTTTTTTGAAAAAACTGGGGTCTTCTAGACCCTAGATCTTTCCTCTGCCCTCAAAGCATCTGACCACACCAAGATCGGTGTGATAAAATGCTTTCCCAATTTCCCAATGGCGCTTTTTATATCCGGGGGGGGGGGTACCCTCCCACTGCTTGTAAAAGCAGTCCAGAGGCTAATTAGCCGCTAGGATTGCTTTTACATTAAAGCCGGCCGCAGGCTGAAAAGAATGATACCAAGATGATACCTAAACCCGCAGGCATCATTCTGGTATAAACATTCAAAGTCCAGCAACATACCAGTACGTTGCTGGTCCTTGTTGGACATGTATTGTAATCTTTTTATTTCATGCCACCAGTTGGCTGAACGAAAAAAGAGATTGATCGGTGGGTATGCCCACCATTAGAATACCGCCCTTCATCCACCCACTTCCAATGATGGGCATACACGCACCATTTATATATGCCGAAGCATGGGGGCATCCTCCCGCAAAAAAGTTATGCCGCACACACATGGTCGGACTTTTCCACGGGCAAGCCTCCGTCGGAATTTCGACCATATGTACGCGGCATTAGGAGCAAAATCGCTCCTCCGCCCCTGCTGCCCCAATGCTTCGGCATATTTGCTTTTTTTTTTTAACTGTGGTGGTGAAATCACCTCCTACAGCACTGGAGTCGCAGGGATCAGGCCTGTCTCTGCGAATGCTGCAGTTATGTGTGTTTTTGTTTTGTAAGTGACAGTGATCGATCGATACTGCACTTGGGTGGCCTGGGCTGGACGGAGGGGCAAAACGCAGGTGCCAGCAGGTATCTGGGCTGATCCCGCTAACACTGCGTTTTTGGGAACCCTAAACTGCTGGGGACGCTAGTATAGATCTGATCAGATCAGATATTGATCTGTTCAGATACTATACCACTAAGGGGGGTGTATGCTTCACGCGTGGGTGTTAGCGTTACTGGCACTAACCTGACGCTGCCTGGGGTGTGACTCAGACCCTCTCTGACGCTAAAACCTAATTGATATCACCCGCCGGGCGATCAGGGGGTTAAACCTTTATTGGGTTATATACACGGCGGGTGCCCTGACACTATAAAAAGCAAACTAACTAACCAGCGTCACCCGTAACACTTATATGGTGATCACTGGTGAAAGGGTTAACTAGGGGCAATCAGGGGGTTAAAACCTTTATTAGATAATATATGGGGGTACCTGACGCTATAAAAACCTGCGGCGAACCTAAAAAAAATTACCAGCTACCGATCTGCATCACCGACACTAAGACAGCGTTTAGAAAAACGATTGCTTAGCGACAGTGGTGATGGGGGTGAAAGGGTTACCTGGGGGGGCGATCAAGGGGGTTAAACCTTTATTAGATAATATATTGGGGTACCTGACGCTATAAAAACCTGCGGCGAACCTAAAAAAAATTACCGGCTACCGATCTGCATCACAGACACTAAGACAGCGTTTAGAAAAACGATCGCTTAGTGACAGTGGTGATAGGGGGTGAAAGGGTTACCTGGGGGGCGATCAAGGGGGTTAAACCTTTATTAGATAATATATTGGGGTACCTGACGCTATAAAAACCTGCGGCGAACCTAAAAAAAATTACTGGCTACGATCTGCATCACCGACACTAAGACAGCGTTTAGAAAAACAATTGCTTAGCGACAGTGGTGATAGGAGGTGAAAGGGTTACCTGGGGGGCGATCAAGGGGGTTAAACCTTTATTAGATAATATATTGGGGTACCTGACGCTATAAAAACCTGCGGCGAACCTAAAAAAATTTACCGGCTACCGATCTGCATCACAGACACTAAGACAGCGTTTAGAAAAACGATCGCATAGTGACAGTGGTGATAGGGGGTGAAAGGGTTACCTGGGGGGCGATCAAGGGGGTTAAACCTTTATTAGATAATATATTGGGGTACCTGACGCTATAAAAACCTGCGGCGAACCTAAAAAAAATTACTGGCTGCCGATCGGCTTCACTGACGCTAAGACAGCGATCAGAAAAATGATCGCTAAGCGACAGTGGTGATAGGGGGTGAAAGGGTTATCTGGGGGGTGATCAGGGGGTTAAACCTTTATTAGGGGGGGTTAGGGGGCTACACTGGACCTAAGACTAAACTTTGGTGACACTTTTACAGTCACAAATGTCACTGATTGCAGTGATCACTAAATAAATGGTCACTGCAATCAGTGACACTGTGACTGGGGGCTGGGGGGGTGATCTGGGGGGTGATCTGGGGGGCCTGGGGGGGCGATTTATGTCCCTATGTGTCCTGGTGTCAGTGTAGTGTTGTGTGCACTAACCTGATATCTTCTCTTGTACGGCGCTCGGTATATGTGAGCGCCGCACCAGAGATGACATCACTTCCTCCTGCTCCCTCTGTCTGACACAGACAGAGGGGGCATTTCCATTCGCCGGGAGCGATCGCGAGGGGGTGGCCAGAAACGAATGGCTGCCCCCTCATCCCGGAACGCTCCCGGACACTTAGCCACCGCTCACTGTATAGGAGGGGGGTCCGATCGGACCCCCCAACTGTACAAAGGCAATCACGTATGCTCTACGTGATTGTGCCTGTCGGTGCCATTCTGCCGACGTATATATACAGTGAGCGGTCGTTAAGTGGTTAAGGACTGTATGTCCCCTTTAGGATGCCGCCGTGTGGTCGCGCTGGCGGCACGCTCGGGACCCTGCCGCTTTCTCCGTGAGCCCGACCGTGGGTCCCACGGAATCGATCGCCGCGGGGATACCCGCGATCGTCTCACGGAGAGATAGAGCGGGGAGATGCTAGTGTAAACAAGTATCTCCCCGCTCTGCCTAGTGGCAATGACATAGATCTCTGCTCTGTGTAGTTGGAGCGGAGATCAGTGTCATGTCACACACAGCCCACCCTCCCCCTACAGTAAGAAGCACTCCCTAGGAAACACTTAACCCCTACAGTGCCACCTAGTGGTTAACTTCTTCACTGCCAGTGTCATTTTCACAGTAATCAGTGCATTTTTATAGCACTGATCGCTGTAAAAATGACAATGGTCCCAAAAATGTGTCAAAAGTGTCCGATGTGTCCGCCATAGTGCCACAGTAAAAAAAAAACTATTAATAAAAATGCCATAAAACAGTCCCCTATTTTGTATAAGTTATAAGGTTTGCGCAAACCAATCAATAAACGCTTATTGCGATTTTTTTTTTACCAAAAATATGTAGAAGAATACGTATCGGCCTAAACTGTGGAAAAATAAAAAATTTTATATATTGTTTGGGGATATTTATTATAGCAAATACCACCAAAAGAAAGCTCTATTTGTGGGGGGGAAAAGGACGTCAATTTTGTTTGGGAGCCACGTCGCACGACCGCACAATTGTCAGTTAAAGCGACGCAGTGCCGAATCGCAAAAAGTGACCTGGTCTTTGACCAGCAAAATGGTCCGGGGCTGAAGTGGTTAAGGGGGTATGGCAGTGGGTGTGTCCTATGCCTACATACTTTCGCTAATTGGTGTCCCTCTTTCTCATCTCAAAAAGTTGAGCGGTATGCATAGGGTGCTGATTGACTCAAGGAAGCAACCTCTTCTTTCCCAGCAGAAAGGAGATTCCAGCCTAAGATGGTGCCATTCCAATGATACGGCCCCCTTCCGGCAGGAAAAATTCCCTTACATAGTGCAAACCTCCCTTCCCAGAATAAACAGTCTGTTTGCCTTTAGTAAATCAACCCCTAAGTGCCTCCAGGGCAGGTTCTAATGTGAATAGGTGTGGCCTCATACTTGCTGTTCGCAGTGCAAACAAAATGCACGGTTAATAAGAATTCACTGTTTTCAATGGCCATACTATAAATACATTTTGCTTTTTTGTAAAATATGCTTATATACATTTATTCAATCAGGTTTTTATCTGATACTTTTACAGGTATCTTTAGCCTAAACTTTTGATTGTTTTATTTTGTTTTGCTATTAGCAAAGTAAGAAAAGCAACTAAATAGGCATGGTCAAAATTATGCAGTTACCATGGCTGGGCTGGTGCTGTTTTGGGATCACTTTTTTGTTCTTTTTTTTTACAGTCCTTAGACATTTTTTGGCTTTCTTATCACAGGAATATTGACTTAGGCCTCATTCAGACGTGCGGTTGGGGAGTGGTAAAAATGTGCAGCGTTTTTACCATCCCCAACTACCCTCCCAAAACCTCCCCCTCCCTTAGGCTACAATGGACAGCAGACTGGGGCGATTACATGCCCGGGTTCTGATGCTTGCCCCTTTCAAAAAAGCACTGCCCATCATAAAGCACTGGCCACCATACCTCTTCTAACCATATCCACCCCTTTGAGAAGAGCATCCGCCCCTTGCTGTATAGAGCGAGCAGCGAGTATAACCAGCCCCGAGCATCGGGAGCGAGCACCGTGTTGATTGCCCATGCTCCCTCTACAGCTGACGAACAGCTGTTTAGCCTCAGAGATTTCCGTCGGCTCCGATTGCGCCTGCACAGTCCAGGCCGGACCCTATACGATAGGGGAACCATATCGATAGAACACCGGAACTACAGAGGTGGCATCTGGTATCAATGCACACTGACAGTATTGGCTGTCAGCACGCATTGAGAACAACACTGGAAACAACACTGAACGGTATATGTCCGCCACAATGTTGATTTGCGGCAGAACCCCTGGGGACCACCAAAGTTTCCTCTTTAACCATTGCACTAATCTACACACCAAGGTCTCATGCACATCAGCAGAAAAACATTCAGCTGTAAGGGACATATTTACAACCTACAACCAAACAATGTTTTTTAGCAATATTACCTTATGGTGCTTTGTATTTTTCTCCGAATCTTACTGCAGAGAATTGCACTTTTCGGACAGCCAGCCAGCCAGACTTTGTGAGCGTGGAGGTTGTTACCATATCCTGGTGTGATTCGCATTTGGTGTGCCCTGTGCTAGTGATCTCTTATAATCTGGAGATCCTGGTTACCCGATAAGGAAATTCATATATCTATGTCGGAGGTGGTTTTTTCCGATGGACTTTTTTCATCGGAAAAAACAATCGTGTGTGGGCCCCATCAGACTTGTTTCCATCGGTGTAAAAAAAATAGAACATGTTTTAAATTTTTACGATGGAAAAAAAAAAACGATAGGAAATTCCGATCGTCTGTGTGGAACTCCAACGGAGAAAAAACCCACGCATGCTCAGAATCAAGTCGACACATGCTCAGAAGCATTGAACTTCATTTTTCTCGGCTCGTCGGAGTGTTTTACATCACCGCGTTTTGGACGGTCGGAATTTTGTCTGATGGTGTGTATGCAAGACTGATGGAAGTCAGCTTCATCGGAATTCCGATGGAAAATTCCATCGGAATTTTTATTGTTAGAGCTTTTGCGCACTTTTTTTGTGTATCATTTAGTTTTTTTCCTGTATGCAGAACATAGCAAGAGATTTAGTAAAACTGGAGCACTTATAATCTGGTGCCGCTGTGCATGGTAGCCAATCAACTTCAAACTTCAGCTTGTTCAGTAACACCTGGAAGCTGATTGGTTTCTATGCAGACCTGCACCAGATTTTGCACACTCCAGTTTTAGTAAATCAGCCCCATAGTGTGCAACATTACCCCCCAGCACCGAGCACATAACTATTTGGGGGTTTAATAGTGTTATAAATGAATATTCAAGCCAATAGAATTAATTTACACTCATATGCTTATAAACACCCTGTTGGTTTACTAAAACTGGAGAGTGAAAAATGTTCTGCAGCTCTGCACAGAAACCAATCAGCTTCCAGGTTTGTTTGTTTTTTGTCAAAGCTTAAAGTGGATGTAAACCCACTCTCATCCTTTTTAAACTACTGCCATAGTGCTGATCTATAAGGATATAGATGCCTCCTGCATGTATCCTTATCTGTCAAATGTCTCCCCTCTGTCTGCTATAAGAACTGAAAAACTGCAGATTCTGTGGGTGGGTCTGTTGTCTGGAGCTCGGTGGGTGGAGTCGTGATGTCAGTAGACTCCCCGCCCACCTCTACACTCCCCTTGTCAACATGCATTTTCTCCTGTGTATTCCTTCTGCTATGATCACTAAAATCCAGAAAAGTAACCACATGACTTCAGAAAAGGAGTGGGGGTGGGAATTAAAAAATAATGCCTGTCTAAAGCTAGTGCACGAGATATGTTAATAACCTGTCACTCAAAGCAAGGGGGCGGAACGGACAAAGGTTTTTCTCTGTTTGTCCGTTTTATCTCACTGAACAATTAAAGAGGATTGCTCAGAGCTGGATTAACTCTTTGTGGCAAGACTGGGCACAGGTGATAGGAAATCTTATACTCTACATTGTGACAGCAAATAAATACATTTCGGGTTTACATCCACTTTAATTGAACAAGCTGAAGTTAGAAGCTGATTGGCTACCATACACAGCTGCACCAGATTTTGCACTCTCCAGTTTTAGTAAATCAACCCCACATATGTCTATATACATTCATAAATACATGCAAATATGTGCGTAAACGCTTGAAAGTACACAAAATTAGAGGGATTTTTTTCTGCCAACCTCAGGCAGCACAGTTGGAGCATACCTGTGTGCATGAGGCATAAAGCTGGCCATACAAGTTAAGTTTCTTTTTGTGTCACCACACATACACTATATTACCAAAAGTATTGGGACGCTTGCCTTTACACACACATGAACTTTAATATCATTCCAGTCTTAGTCTGTAGGGTTCAATATTGAGTTGGCCCTCCCTTTGCAGCTATAACAGCTTCAACTCTTCTGGGAAGGCTGTCCACAAGGTTTAGGAGTGTGTCTATGGGAAGGTTTGACCATTCTTCCAGAAGAGCATTTGTGAGGTCAGGAACTGATGTTGAATGGGAAGCACTGGCTCATAGTCTTCGCTCTAATTCCTCCCAAAGGGGTTCTATCGGGTTGAGGTCAGGACTCTGCAGGCCAGTCAAGTTCCTCCACTCCAAACTCGCTCATCAATGTCTTTATGGACCTTGCTTTGTGCACTGGTCCAAATCATTTGGTGGAGGGGGATTATGGTGTGTGGTTGTTTTTCAGGTGTTGAGCTTGGCCCCTAATGGCCCGTACACACGATCCGAAAATCGATCGTCCGAGGAAAAATCGTACGATTTTCGGATCGTGTGTACACTGCTTTCGAGAGCCGATCACGACAGTTCATCCGATATTATTCGATCGGACAAACATGAAAATTTTCCTCGTACGATGCCAGATCGTACGATTTTCGTTTAGTCAGTATAGTTGTTGTCCAAAAATACAATACAAATACATTACAACACATGACATCACTTTTGATTTTTTTTTTCTGTCGTACGAGAATTTTCGTGACTTTAGTAACCTATTAAATTTCTACTTGCGACTATTAAGCGAAAAAAGTCGTCCGATCTGTCGTACGATATTCGGATCGTGTGTACGGGGCATTAGTTCCAGTGAAGGGAACTCTTAAGACGTCAGCATACCAAGACATTTTGGACAATTTCATGTTTCCAACTTTGTGGGAACAGTTTGGGGATGACCCTTTCCTGTTCCAATATGACTGCACACCAGTGCACAAAGCAAGGTCCATAAAGACATGCATGAGTGAGTTTGGAGAGGAGGAACTTAACTGGCCTGCACCTCAACCCGATAGAACACCTTTGGGATGAATTAGAGCGGAGACTGGGAGCCAGGCCTTCTCCTCCAACATCAGTGCCTGACCTTACAAATGCGCTCCTGGAGGAAGAATGGTCAAACATTCCCATAGACACACTCCTAAACCTTGTGGACAGCCTTCCCAGAAAAGTTGAAGCTGTTATAGTTGCAAAGGGAGGGCTAACTCAATATTAAACCCTACGGACTAAGACTGGGATGCCATTAACCTTCCTAGCGGTATTCCCGAGTCTGGCTCGGGGTTAAATTTCAGCACCAAAAGCGGTAACCCCGAGCCAGACTCGGGCTGCATCGCAGTGATCCAGGCAGAGTTACTTACCTTGTCCCCTGGATCCTGCGATGCCTCCCCGCTGTGTGATCGAGCCGTGTCTCCTCGCTCGATTCACACACTTCCGAGTGCCGCCGAGCTCCGTTCCCTGCGACGTTATGACGCACGGGGACGGAGATCGGCGCCAAATTCAAAAAAGTTAAAACACAGTATACATACAGTACACTGTAATCTTACAGATTACAGTACTGTATGTAATAATTACACACCCCCGTTGTCCCTAGTGGTCTGCCCAGTGTCCTGCATGCACTTTTATATAATAAAAACGTTTCTTTCTGCCTAGAAACTGGAGATTGTCCATAGCAACCAAAAAGTGTCCCTTTATGTCAAAAGTGGTTTTAGACCAGCTAAAAAACAGCGACAATAAATTAGAATCACTCGCAGAATTAAGCAATAGCGATTTGTGGGGAAATTCGTCATCAAACACTGAAAAACACTTTTATTATTATTATTATTATATTTGTTATAATTATTTTATATAGTTATTTATTTTATTATAATGTATAATTTTGTTTTTTGAACTTTATCATACCCGGGATGTCTACTAGACTCTGGTTTGGACAGATTTAAGTGAGTTATTCCTAAGAATTACAGGCCTGCAATATAAAACGCCAAATTTCCATGCAGAATAATGGTACCGCTTTCAGCACCTAAAATCTGACAGAATCATACCGCCAGGGAGGTTAAAGCGGTTGTATACCCAAATTTTTAACTTTTACCTACAGGTAAGCCTATAATAAGGCTTACCTGTAGGTAAAAAGAATATCTCCTAAACCTGTACGGTTTAGGAGATATTCCCCTCGCAATGAGCCACTGAATGCAGCGGCGCATGCGCAGCGGGGATTCTCGACTAAAGGCCAGCAGCCGCCGGACCTTGCCGATGCGCGGGAGTGACGACATCACCGCTCCAGCCACTCACAGCGCTGGAGCGTCGATACCCGGAAGACATGCCGAGGCAAGATGACATCTCCCTCGGTGTGGACCAGGTAAGTTCCCGATGCCTCGTTCTAAGGTAAGTGTTTCATAATGAGCTAGTATGCGGTGCATACTAGCTCATTATGCCTTTTGCCTTACAGGTATGAAAAAAAAAAAAAAGAAACAGCAGCGGGTATACAACCGCTTTAACCACTAGTCCCCCGCCCACTGTCAATTGACGGCGGGCGGAGGACACTCTCGTTCTGGGAGGACGTCATATGACGTCCTCCCGTTAAAATGAGCTAGGAGGCGCGCCCGCCGCGTTCCCAAGGCCCCAATGCGCGTGCCCGGCGGCCGCGATTGCCCGGGAAACGAGCAGGAAAGTGTAAACACAGAGATCCACGTCCTGTGAGGGAGAGGGGACCGATCGTGTGTCCCTTGTACATAGGGACAACCATCGGTCACCTCCCCCAGTCAGTCACCTCCCCCCACAGTAAGAACACATTAAGGGAACATATTTAACCCCTTCCCGCCCCCTAGTGGTTAACCCCTTCCCTGCCAATCACATTTATACAGTAATCAATGCATTTTTATAGCAGGGATCGCTGTATAAATGTGAATGGTCCCAAAAATGTGTCAAAAGTGTCCGATGTGTCCGCCGCAATATCGCAGTCACAATAAAAATCGCAGATCGCCGCCATTACTAATAAAAAATTAAAAAAAATTAAAATGCTATAAATCTATCCCCTATTTTGTAGACGCTATAACTTTTGCGCAAACCAATCAATACGCGCTTATTGCGATTTTTTTTTTTACCAAAAATATGTAGAAGAATACGTATCGGCCTAAACTGAGGAAAATTTTATTTAAAAAAAAATAAAAATGGGTATTTATTATCGCAAAAAGTAAAAAATAGTGTTTTTTTTCCAAACTGGACACTCTTCTTTTGTTTATAGCGCAAAAAATAAAAACCGCAGAGGTGATCAAATACCACCAAAAGAAAGCTCTATTTGTGGGGAAAAAAGGACGCAAATTTCGTTTGGAAGCCACGTCGCATGACCGCGCAATTGTCATTCAAAGTGTGACAGCGCTGAAAGCTGAAAAATGGCTTGGGCAGGAAGGGGGTTTTCGTGCACAGTAGAGAAGTGGTTAAAGTTCATTAAAGTGTGTAAAGGCAGGTGTCCCAATACTTTTGGTAATAGAGTGTATGTAAACAGGCCTTGCATACCTCCAAACTTTTTGAGATGGTAATGAGGGACACCAATTGGTAAAAGTATGTAGGCATAGGACACGCCCCCTTAAAGGAGACTTGCACACAAAAAAAATATTAGTTAAACCCACAAGTGCTTTTTTACCACTAATATTCCTTTATACTGGCTTTTGGAATTTACAGATTCAGAAATCTAGAAATCAGATGAAAGGTTTAGCGTTGGGAAACACTTTTTTGAAAGATAGAAAGTGCATTTTATATACAACTATAAAGATCAGACCAAAATGAGGGACAAATGAGGAGGAAAGAGGGACAGATGGACCGTGTTCCAAATTAGGCACAGTCCCTCAAAATCAGAGACAGTTAGGAGCTATGGGCCTTGAGTCCCAGGGGGGGTGACCATCAATGACCTTACTACAAACTACCCCTTTAGGATGCGGAGGAAATACATCACAGCTGAGGCTAGCAAAGCAATTGCACACTATTACTGAGTGAGTGTAATGTTCCCCTTACAATCCTTCTAGGTATACTTTTAAAAAAGCTGACTTTTTTAGTGGTAGTTATCCTTTTAGCTGCCACCATGATGGCATTGTGGCTTTAGTAACACGTCCCTGTTCTGCCTTTTATATTAACTGTTATATCAATGGAAATATCACACTGGTTCTGGCCCCAGATTCTGGAACAAAACGTGCTTCATAAAAAAAAAAAAAAACAGTTTACTTATAAAATGGTGCTGAAAACAAGTGCAAAATATCATTATAGGGGGTCAGATCATGAATACTGTCCAGAGCCCCAGATTGGTCTAAAAACAGCCCTGAAATTGTTATTACAGGTAGTAAGTATCCACATTTGGCACCTTCCTGCAGTTATAAATATATCACGCTTTGCTATTATTAGCTGGAGATTATGAAAAGAATACTATTATTTAGATAACCAGACTAAACAGACATTTTTAATAACTTGTTTTGGAACAGAAATTAAACTGTTTACAGTGACATGATTCACTTTGGCACGTTTAAAACAGAAGCAATGTTTCATTGCTGTCTCGGGAATCAATTTTTCTTCCTCAGTCAGTGCTGCATTGTCCGTCGGGGTGGCGTGATGTATAGTGTTTGCGTAAACATCCTAACCGCTGTTTTATGTCATTATAATGAAGGAAAGATTAAAGTAACATAATGTCAGACTGTGAGCTCCTGTGCTTTCCTTTTTTTATATTGAGAACTTTAGCAGTACTACACAGCATTTTTACCTTGTTCTCCGCAGCTGAGGATAAGGCTGAACTCCAGCCTTCCCTTCCGTCTTGCACATTTATATAGGCTTCTCTCCTTTACTGAACGTGCTTACTCTGATTTCACTGCACACTGTAACCTTCACTCAGTATGCATTAGAAGTCTGCAGCAAGTCAAATAGAACCTGTAGCTTTTCCAGGATGGAGGGCTTCCAGCATCTTTAATCTCCTTCCTCTCTAACCTCGCTGTCCCTGGCCCTGCCATTTTCATTTATTGGATTTCAGTTTTTTTTTTTTGTAAACCCTCATTAGTTTTCCATAAAAATAACAAACATGCCTACACTTACCTGCTCTGTGCAATTGTTTTGCACAAAGCAGCCCTGATCCTCTTCTTCTGGGGTCCCCCGCTGGTACCCTCTTCATCAGGTGCCCCCAGGGAAAGCCGCTTTCCCGAGTTCCACTGCTGCGTTTATTGACACAGACAGCAAGACTCAGCCCCACTCCCGTGTTACTGGATTCGATTGACAGCCGCGGGAGCCAATGGCTCCTGCTGCAATCAATCTGTCCAATGAGGAGAGAGACAGCGGCTGGAGCTGTTGTGCTCATGCACTTTGTGTTGGTCTATCACATAAAATACATTTACGTTTTTGGTTGTAACCTGACAAAATGAGGAAAATTTCAAGGGGTATGAATACTTTTTCAAGGCACTGTAGGTTTCGGTTACTTTGTAAGTATTATAGCAAACAAATTTTTTTGCGGTATTCATTCAAACGAAATGGCAACTAGGACATTTTTCAGTAGAATCTGTTGAAAATTTTATTAAAATCAAGTGAATATTATAAGATTTATGTGCTGATCTTGGATTGTTGATCAATGGAAAAAAATTGGAATAAAAAATTTGATGTGTGTTTGACTTCAGTAAGTTTTATCCTCTGCCGAGGTCTCCAACCACAAGGGTAACTTAGGGCCTAAACCCCAAAAATATATTTTATTGGCAGACCTTCACGGTCCACCATAAAAAAAAAATCATGCCTTGTCCATTTGGCAGTTACTAGTATGAAAAACTAGGGGAATCCTGATAACAATTTATTATTAAGAGTCCGATTTAAAACAAGCTTTACTGAAAAGTGACATTTCCCTTTAGCATGGCTACTGACTAGAAACATTAATTGAACTAAGAATGGACTTTAGACGGCACATAGGTAAGTATTGTAAAAAATCTAGAGTTTTTTTTTATTGTTTGTAGAAAAAATTATTATTAAGTCTTAATAAAAATACATTAATACATTTTAGAAAAATTACATTTATGATAATCATTAATAATCAGTATAGGATCCCGAATACAGTACTAAACACACTTCCCAGAGATTACAATAATATGTAAAATTTAAATAAAGCAATGTATATCCAACAAACACAAAACCGGGTTGAACGATGTACACAATAATAATAATAATTTTTTCTACAAACAATAAAAAAAAAACTCCAGATTTTTTACAATACTTACCTATGTGCCGTCTAAAGTCCATTCTTAGTTCAATTAATGTTTCTCCATGATTATCGGGACGTTGGCGCATTTATACTAGTGCATCCATAGTGTCACCCTGTGGGGATGCACATTTAAGCAATTTCTTTCTAAATGGCTACTGACTAGTTGAATGGCATGCTCGCCTATTATATCTGGGGCATGCCTGAAGAATGTGAGAACCATTATTAGCGAATTGTGATCATGTAACATCATAATTTTTTTTTTTCTATCCAGTCTCTGACTTCACAGATAATTGTGGCCTTGACTTTGCACTTTTGAATTCAGTCAGCAGGATGTAGATCAGCGGTGAACACTTGATAGATTTTCAGGGCCTTACATGCAGCCCTCGGCTCCAGTGATAGGATCCATATTACAGTTTTTCCCTACATTCACAACTATGTGCTATTTAGTGTGTTTTGCAGCTTGCAGAAACACACTACAGTCCATTTAGCATGGTTTTCTCCTGCCCTTTGCGTGTAATAGACTTCAATCGACTCGCACCAGAAACGCAAGCGTTGTGTTTGTGATGCAATTTTTGATGTGTTTTGCGTTTTTACATTTTCCCCTTTAAACACTGTATATAGCTGGTTGCTAAGGAGCGGGACGGGAAGCCGACTGACTGCATGTAAAAAAAAAAAAATTGCTGACAAAAAAAAAAGAATTTTGAAAAAAAAAAACAATGTGGGATCCCCCAGGTCCATACCAGGCCCTTTGGGTCTGATATGGATTTGGAGGTGACACTCCCACGCCAAAATTTAAAAAAAAATGGCGTGGGGTCCCCCCCAAAATCTATACCAGACCCTTATCCGAGCATGCAGCTTACAGGTCAGGAAAGGGAGGGGACAAGCAAATGCCACCCCCCTTCTGAACCATACCAGGCCACATGCCCTTCCACCCTAAAGCACCTTGTTGATGGGGACAAGAGCCTCTTCTCAACAACCCTGGGCGGTTGTTGTGGGGGTCTGTGGGCAGGGGGCTTATCGGAATCTGAAAGCCCCCTTTAACAAGGGGAACCCCAAATCTCGCCCCCCATATGTCAATAAGGTTGGAGTACATTGTACCCCTACCCATTCCCCCCCAAAAAAAGAAGTGTAGCGTTACAAAACACAAGAGATGGTTTTTGACAAGTCCTTTATTAAAAATTGTGTCTTCTTCCTCTGATGTTTCTTCTCCCTCCGGTGTTTCTTCTACCTCTTCTCTCTCCAGTGGTTTCTTCTTCATCTGGTGTTTCTTCTCCCTCCGGTGTTTCTTCTCCCTCTTCTCTCTTCAATGGTTTCTTCTCCCTCTGCTGTCTTTTCCCTCCAGTCATCAGCTCCATAAAAACAAGGGTTTAAAAATGCAACATTGTGCCTGAAAAACACATCTAGTGCAGCCCGCATAGATGTGAACCTAGACTTAATGTTCTTAGAGGAAAAAGAAATAGTAACCGAAGATCACCAGGGTACCAAAACATAAGGAAATATTAAAAAAAAATTATGTTTATATATATATATATATATATATATATATATATATATATACAGTATCTCACAAATGTGAGTACACCCCTCACATTTTTGTAAATATTTTATTATATCTTTTCACTTTTCATGTGACAATTACACTTTGCTACAATATAAAGTAGTGAGTGTACAGCTTGTATAACAGTGTAAATTTGCTGTCCCCTCAAAATAACTCAACACACGGCCATTAATGTCTAAAACCTCTGGCAACAAAAGTGAGTACACCCCTAAGTGAAAATGTCCAAACTGGGCCCAAAGTGTCAATATTTTGTGTGGCCACCATTTTTTCCATCACTGCCTTAATTAACCCTCTTGTGCATGGAGTTCACCAGAGCTTCACAGGTTGCCACTGGAGTCCTCTTCCCCTCCTCCATGACAACATCACGGAGCTGGTGGATGTTAGAGACCTTGCGCTCCTCCACCTTTCGTTTGAGGATGCCCCACAGGTGCTCAATAGGGTTTAGGTCTGAAGACATGCTTGGCCAGTCCATCACCTTTACCCTCAGCTTCTTTAGCAAAGCAGTGGTCATCTTGGAGGTGTGTTTGGGGTCGTTATCATGTTGGAATACTGCCCTGCGGTCTCCGAAAGGGAGGGGATCATGCTCTGCTTCAGTATGTCACAGTACATGTTGGCATTCATGGTTCCCTCAATGAACTGTAGCTCCCCAGTGTCAGCAGCACTCATGCAGCCCCAGACCATGACAATCCCACCACCACCATGCTTGACTGTAGACAAGACACACTTGTCTTTGTACTCCTCACCTGGTTGCCGTCACACACGCTTGACACCATCTGAACCAAATATGTTTATCTTGGTCTCATCAGACCACAGGACATGGTTCCAGTAATCCATGTCCTTAGTCTGCTTGTCCTCAGCAAACTGTTTGCGGGCTTTCTTGTGCATCATCTTTAGAAGAGGCTTCCTTCTGGGACAACAGCCATGCAGATCAATTTGATGCAGTGTGCAGCATATGGTCTGAGCACTGACAGGCTGACCCCCCCCCCCCCCCCACCCCTTCAACCTCTGCAGCAATGCTGGCAGCAATCATATGTCTATTTCCCAAAGGCAACCTCTGGATATGACGCCGTGCACTCAACTCCTTTGGTCCACCATGGCGAGGCCTGTTCTGAGTGGAACCTGTCCTGTTAAACCACTGTATGGTCTTGGCCACGTGCTACAGCTCAGTTTCAGGGTCTTGGCAATCTTCTTATAGCTCAGGCCATCTTTATGTAGAGCAACAATTCTTTTTTTCAGATCCTCAGAGAGGTGCCATGCTGAACTTCCAGTGACCAGTATGAGAGAGTGAGAGTGATAACACCAAATTAAACACACCTGCTCCCCATTTACACCTGAGACCTTGTAACACTAACAATTCACATGACACAGGGGAGGGAAAATGGCTAAATGGGCCCAATTTGAACATTTTCACTTAGGGGTGTACTCACTTTTGTTGCCAGCGGTTTACACATTAATGGCTGTGTGTTGAGTAATTTTGAGGGGACAGCAAATTTACACTGTTATACAAAGCTGTACACTCACTACTTTATATTGTAGAAAAGTATTATTTCTTCAGTATTGTCACATGAAAAGATATAACAAAATATTTACAAAAATGTGAAGGGTCTACATATATATATATATATATATATATTAGGGTTGTCCCGATACCGATACTAGTATCGGTATCGGGACCGATACAGAGCATTTGCGCAAGTACTTGTACTCACACAAATGCTCCCGATGCCTGACCCGATACCTGGTCGGCGGAGTTAGTGAGCGGAGAGGGCGGGCAGAGTTTGCGAGCGATGAAGGCGGGCGGAGTTTGAGCGACGAAGGCGGGCGGAGTTTGAGCGACGAAGGCGGGCGGAGTTTGAGCGACGAAGGCGGGCGGAGTTTGTGAGCGACGAAGGCGGGCGGAGTTTGTGAGCGACGAAGGCGGGCGGAGTTTGTGAGCGGCGAGGGCGGGCAGAGTTTGCGAACGGAGAGGGAGGGCGGAGTGGGCGGGACACGTCCGTAGGCGGAGTCAGTGGGGCGGAGAGCGAGTCCTCAGCTAGGTAAGCTGGAAGTGTGCAGGGCGCAGCCGCATCAGGATTGGGTGACTGTCAGCTTGGACATCCCGACGCCCATCTTGGTACACCCTGCACTTGGCCACAGTAAGCCAGCAGCGGACATCTTGTTACACCCAGCCCAAATAGTTTGGGCTGGGTGTAACAAGATGTCTGCTGTTACTTACTGATGCTGAGTGCAGGGTGTACCAAGATGGCCGTTGCAGCATAACATTTCAAAATCTTTTCCTCATGTCATTTATTGCAGCATTTCAGTGCCTGCACATAAGTGCCAGCCACATATCAGTGCCCATAAGTGCCGACTATCAGTGCCATCCATCAGTGCCCATAAGTGCCGTCAGTGCCAGCCAACTGGCAGTGCCATCAGTGCCCATACGTGCTGCCCATCAGTGCCAGCCACCTGACAGTGCCAGCCACATATCAGTGCCCATAAGTGCCGACTATCAGTGCCATCCATCAGTGCCCATAAGTGCCGTCAGTGCCAGCCAACTGGCAGTGCCATCAGTGCCCATAAGTGCTGCCCATCAGTGCCAACAGTGCCAGTCATCAGTGCCAGCCACCTGTCAGTGCCATCAGTGTCCATAAGTGCCAACTATCAGTGCAATCCATCATTGCCACCTATAAGTGCCATTAGTGCCGCCCATCAGTGCCAGCCATCAGTGCCAGCCACCTGTCAGTGCCACCTATCAGTGCCCATAAGTGCCGCCTATCAGTGCCATCTTTCAGTGCCCATCAGTCAAACTGTCACATGACAATAAAAAAGTATCGGTAATCGGTATCGGCGAGTACATGAAAAAAAGTATCGGTACTTGTACTCGGTCCTAAAAAAGTGGTATCGGGACAACCCTAATATATATATATATATATATATATATATACAACATATACAGAGTATATACAGAGAGAGAGAGACACACATGGGGAATTCAGTAAAGTCCTATAATTGCAGAATCCCATAAAGGAAGTCTCAGTCCTAACTGCCTCCATAGCAAGCCGCTGACTGTGGGGGCACACGGCAGGAGGGAGGGGCCAGAAGCGCAGACGAGGGACCCGAGAAGAGGAGTATCTGGGTTGCTCTGTGCAAAACCAAGTGCACACAGCAGGTACAGTCGATATAAAAAGTCTACAATGTTAAAATGTCAGGTTTCTGTGATGTAAAAACAATTTAGACAAAGATAAATAATTTCAGAACTTTTTCCACCTTTAATGTAACTTATAAACTGTACAACTCAGTTGAACAACAAACTGAAATCTTTTAGGTGGAAGGAAGTAAAAGTAAAAATAAAAGTGAAAATAAAAAAAATGACTTTGTTTAACCACTTCAATACAGGGCTTTTATACACCCTTCCTTACCAGACCAATTTGTAGCTTTCAGCGCTCTCACACTTTGAATGACAATTACTCAGTCATGCTACACTGTACCCAAACCAAATTTTTATCATTTTTTTCTCACAAACAGAGCTTTCTTTTGGTCACCGCTAGGTTTTTTATTTTTTGCAATATAAGCGAAAAAAGTTAGATTTTTTTTTAAAAAAAACACTTTTTTTTTTGTTTTTATTGTAAAATTTTGCAAATAAGTAATTTTTCTTCATAAAATTGGGCCAAAATGTATACTGCTACATATCTTTAGTAAAAATAACCAAAAAAGTGTATATTATTTGGTCTCTGTGAAAGTTATAGAGTCTACAAGCTATGGTGCAAATCATTGAAAAATTATCACATCTGATCACACCTGATGTACTGAAGGCCTATTTCATTTCTTGAGACCCTAACAAGCCAGGAAAGTACAAATACCCCCCAAATTACCCCCTTTTGGAAAGCAGACATTCCAATGTATTTAGTAAGAGTCATTGTGAGTTTTTTGAAGTTGTACTTTTTTCCCACAATTCTTGGGAATTTTTTTTAATTTTTTAAAATTTTTATTTTTTTGCACAAAATTGTCATAATAACAAGTTATTTCTCTCACACAGCACATGCATACTTGCAATGACACCCCAAAATACATTCTGCTACTCCTCCTGAGTATGGCGATACCAAATGTGTGAGACTTTTACACAGCCTGGCCAAATACAGAGGCCCAACATTGAAATAGCACCTTCAGGCATTCTAGGAGCATAAATTACACATCTCATTTCTCAACCACCTATTACAGTTTTGAAGACCCTGGAGCACCAGGACAATGGAAACTCCCATAAAATGACCCCATTTTGGAAAGCTAACACCCCAACGTATAATCTATGAGGCATAATGAGTCTTTTGAACAGTTCATTTTTTTCCAGAAGTTTTTGGAATATGTGGGAAAAAAATGAAAACGCATTTTTTTTATACAAAGTTGTCCATTTATAAGATATTACCAACACATAGCATGTACATAGCAAAAGTGACACCCCAAAATACATTCTGCTACTCCTGAGTATGGCGATACCAAATGTGTGAGACTTTTACACAGCCTGGCCAAATACAGAGGCCTAACATCTAAGTAGCACCGTCATGTGTTCTAGGAGCATAAATTACACACATAAATTCCTGACAACCTATCACATTGTTGAAGGCCCTTCATATTTCTAAAACATAGCATGTACTGTACATACCAATTATAAACCAAAATACATTCTTCTGAGAAAAAGGGTAAAGAAAAGATTACCTGCGGTTTTAGTAGTGCAGTGGTCCAAAGAGGAGAGCATCGGTCCAGGCAGCAGGCAGGAACGTGGACAGCGACAGCAAAACAGGCAGCAGGCAGGAATAGTCAGTACAGGTAGAGATGATGTCAGCACAGCCAAAGCATTGGTCCAGATAGCAGGCAGAGATGTGGTCAGCAGTAGCAAAAGGAACAAAGGATCGTCCATGCAGCAGGCAGGAATACTGTCCATAGTTAGTACATGCAGCAGGCAGAGGTATGGTCAGCACAGCCAGAGTATTTGTCCAGGGAGCAGGCAGGACCATCAAGCTTAGGGCAACGGTCAGGAAAGAATGGGGACAGGGGTAGAGCATTCTCCCACCCAAATCGCTTTGAAGCCTCCGGACAACCAGACCCTGTTCTGGGAACACAGAAAACCAAAAACTGGTTTTCTGAACTCAGAACACTATTCTGGAGCCCCTCACATATGTGAGACCCCTGTGTAGCAGGGTGAAAGATCAGTCCAAGGGGGCAGGCAAAAACATGGTCAACAGGCCGAGGTCAGTGCAGGTAAAAGGCAGAAATAAACGGTAGGCAGAGGCATAATCCATACAGTCCAGGGTCAGTTCACGTGAAAGGCAGAAACATGGCGGATAAACAATGCAGACGGTAGGCAGAGACATAGTCGAGAAACAGGCCAGGGTCAGTTCACATGGAAGACAATGATATGGTTGGTTGAGGCAGGGAAATATTCAGGACATATTGAAAACGGGGAAATGGCAGTATTAGAAATATGGGCTAATAGTTTTCGAGAGTGTGATATCGCTTGAAGCATTTTCCGATGCAAAGGCCAGGTTGGGAGGGACAGTCGGGACAATGGAAGCTGGTGTCTTTCCTAATTCCTCTTCTGGTGCACACCCGACATTTTTTTTGGCGTCGTCTTCCGGATCGTGATGGTGGAATATGGTCTGAAAAATGGCGCTCATGTAGTCTGCTGACACAATCTGAGTGAATGCTTTCTGGGGGGGATGTTTGTTGGTAGATCAGGGCAGTGACAATGTCTTCAATAAATCTCATGAAGGTGGTGGGTCTATGTGTGGATTTTTGGTAGACTATGAAAGAATTTAACAGGGCCAAATGAAAAAAGTAAATTGCGATTTTTTTTTTATACCAGAAGAGGGATTTTCGGGTTGAAAGATAGGGCTGCAACATTTGATCATTTAAATCCACACCCCCCATGAATTTATTGTACTCATTGATGCAGGAAGGCTTGCGAACGGTACTGCGTCTTCTGTGAAGTTCCACCGAGGTGTCATCGTGGATGGTGGACATGATGTACACATCTTTCCTATCCCTCCACTTCACAGCCAACACTTCCTCGTTCCTCAAGCTTGCCGATTCCCCCTTTTGAATGGTTGTGGTGACAAGACGCTGTGGGAAGCCCTTTCTGTTTATTCTTGTTGTACTACACGCCAGAGTTTTTTTTAGGTAGAGGTGGCGGAGAAGGGGCAGGCTGGTATAATAGTTGTCCATATAAATATGATACCCCTTTTGGAGGAGTGGAAATACCAACTCCCAAACAATTTTTCCACTTATTCCCATGTACGATGGACACTCAGGGGGCTCGAGCTGGGAATCTTTGCCTTCGTACATGCGGAATGAGTGCACATAACCAGTGGCGCTTTCACAGAGCTTGTTGAGCTTCAAGCCGTACCTCGCCCGCTTACTGGGGATATATTGCTTGATTCCCAGCCTGCCTGTGAAATGCACCAGGGATTCGTCCACAGAAATGTTTTGGTCAGGGACATAAAGTTCGGCAAACTTCTTGGAAAAAAAATTAATTAGGGGGCGAATTTTATATAATTTGTCAAAGTTTGGGTGATCTCGGGGGGGGGGCACTGTGAGTTGTCACTGAAATGCAGGAACCGCATTATAAGTTCGTATCGGGACCTGGACATGGCCGATGTAAAAATTGGCATATGGTGGATGGGTTTCTTCGACCAATACCTATTCATTTCATTTTTTTTGTAAGCCCCGTGTTAAACGTTAGGCCTAAAAACAATCTGAGCTCCACCACTGTTAGGGGTCTCCATTCAAAAGGGCGGGCATAGCTGGAGCTGGGGTTGTTTTCAATGAATTGTTGAGCAAAAAGATTAGTTTGCTCCACAATGCCTTGAACCAATTCATCAGGGAAAAATAAATTAAAAAAATCAAGTTTGGAAAAACCCTCAGTGTTGACCTGCACACCTGGCTGTGCTGTAAAAGGGGGGATCGTGGCTGACCCTGAGGTAGAAGGCAGCCACAATGGGTTTGCCAAGCCATCTGGAAGCTGGGTTCGGGTCCTACTTCTTTGGCGTGTACTTGCACTGGGCCTTTCCTCCTGGGGTCTAGCAGAGCTTGCACTGGGCCTTTCCTCCTGGGGTCTAGCAGCGCTTGCACTGGACCTCGCCTCCTGGGGTCTACCGCCGTTGGCACTGCTGGTCGCTGCCTGGTGTTCAGACCGTCTTCTTTTTGGACGGACTGTGTCCTCCTCTAATTCGGATCCGGATGTGCTGCCTTCGGGGGGTTCATATTCCGAACCAGAATCGGAATCAGAACTGAGCGGTGAGAGCTCCCCGTTGCTCTCATCGGTCAGACTGAGTATTTGATATGCTTCTTCTGGGGTGTACACCTTTCTGGACATAGTGGGTACGCTGGTGAGGTGGCAGGTACTCTGGTGGCAGGTTCTCTGGTGAGGTGGCGGGTACTCTAATGGACAGGTACTCCTGATGGATTGGTGGTGGGTACTCTGGTGAGGTGGCGGGTACTCTGGTGAGGCGGTGGGTACTCCTGATGGACAGGTACTCCTGATGGACTGGTGGCAGGTACTCCTGGTGAGGTGGCGGGTACTCCTGGTGAGGTGGCTGGTACACCTGATGGACAGGTACTCCTGATGGACAGGTACTTCTGATGGACTGGTGGCGGGTACTCTGAGGTGGCGGGTACTCAGGTGAGGTGGCGGGTACTGCTGATGGACAGGTACTCCTGATGGACTGGTGGCGGGTACTCAGGTGAGGTGGCGGGTACTCCTGATGGACAGATACTCCTGATGGACTGGTGGCGGGTACTCTGAGGTGGCGGGTACTGCTGATGGACAGGTACTCCTGATGGACAGGTACTCCTGATGGACTGGTGGCGGGTACTCTGAGGTGGCGGGTACTCAGGTGAGGTGGCGGGTACTCCTGATGGACAGGTACTCCTGATGGACTGGTGGCGGGTACTCTGAGGTGGCGGGTACTCAGGTGAGGTGGCGGGTACTGCTGATGGACAGGTACTCCTGATGGACTGGTGGCGGGTACTCTGAGGTGGCGGGTACTCAGGTGAGGTGGCGGGTACTCCTGATGGACAGGTACTCCTGATGGACTGGTGGCGGGTACTCTGAGGTGGCGGGTACTCAGGTGAGGTGGCGGGTACTGCTGATGGACAGGTACTACTGATGGACAGGTACTCCTGATGGACTGGTGGCGGGTACTCTGAGGTGGCGGGTACTCAGGTGAGGTGGCGGGTACTGCTGATGGACAGTTACTCCTGATGGACTGGTGGCGGGTACTCAGGTGAGGTGGCGGGTACTCCTGATGGACAGGTACTCCTGATGGACTGGTGGCGGGTACTCTGAGGTGGCGGGTACTCAGGTGAGGTGGCGGGTACTCCTGATGGACAGGTACTCCTGATGGACTGGTGGCGGGTACTCTGAGGTGGCGGGTACTCAGGTGAGGTGGCGGGTACTGCTGATGGACAGGTACTCCTGATGGACAGGTACTCCTGATGGACTGGTGGCGGGTACTCTGAGGTGGCGGGTACTCAGGTGAGGTGGCGGGTACTCCTGATGGACAGGTACTCCTGATGGACAGGTACTCCTGATGGACTGGTGGCGGGTACTCAGGTGAGGTGGCGGGTACTCAGGTGAGGTGGCGGGTACTCCTGATGGACAGGTACTCCTGATGGACAGGTGGGTGGCGGGTGATCTGGTGGCAGGTACTAGATGACAGGTACTCTTTATTTAGGGGGGGCAATCTGGGCACAGTAGTACATATGTATATGTGTATAACATATGTGTAACTCACTGTTAGCTGATCTCCTCCTCACAGGTGTGTGAAGAGGAGAACCAGGCAACAGTGAGTTACACACAATTGTGTGTTTTGTTTACATTTAGTGACCTGCTGTGATTGGACACAGCCGGTCACGTGGTAAAGAGCCAATTTCATTGGCTCTTTACCCTGATCGAGGCTGGGCTGTATCCAAGGGAAAAACCTCAGCCCCGATCGCAGCGCTGCGCGCCCCCGGGGGGGTGCGCGGGCGCCGTGCACGCCGCTGCGCAGCTCTGCATCATCAATTCCGGTAAGTTTATACCGGAATCTCCGCCGCCCGCCGCCACATTACTTGAATCGGTGTGTCCAGAGGGACACACGGGCGCCGTGCACGCCGCTGCTGCAGCTCTGCATATGGGAGCCGGTAAGCCGCTCCGCTGCCCGCCGCGCCGCACAGAAAGCTCCGCTGCCCGCCGCTGCTGCTCCGCCGCCACTCATTTACCCCCATCAGGGAACTGCTGTGTCCTAAGGAACACAACGGTACCTGGGAGAGCCGGCGAAGCACTGGATGGCGGCGGGAGGGGGGGTGCCCCCTCCCGCCGCCTATAAGAACGATCAAGCGGCGGAACCGCTGCTATGATCGTTCTTATGGTGCAGAGAATCGCTGGCAGAACAAAAGGATATCTGAATGATGCCTCTAGCTGCAGGCATCATTCAGATATTCCCCTACAAAGCAGAGGACGTCATATGACGTCCACCCAGGATGGGAGATCCCATCTGTGGACGTCATATTACTATGGCTGGGTAGGGAAGTGGTTTAAGCACCTTTTGATTTTATTATGGCACTCAGTCTTTTTGGGTATGAGTATCAGCATGGCAGATCTTGACTTGGCAATATTTCCCCACTCTTCTTTGCAAAAACACTCCAAATCTGTCCGAATACGAGGGCATCTCCTGTGCACAGCCCTCTTCAGATCACCCCACAGATTTCCAATCGTATTCAGGTCTGGGCTCTGGCTGGGCCATTCCAAAACGTTAATCTTCTTCTGGTGAAGCCATTCCTTTATTGATTTGGATGTATGATTTGGGTCATTGTCATGCTGAAAGATGAAGTTCCTCTTCATGTTCAGCTTTCTAGCAGAAGCCTGAAGGTTTTTTGCCAATACTGACTTGCATTTGGAACTGTTCATAATTCCCTCTACCTTGACTAAGGCTCCTGTTATAGCTGAAGAAAAACAGCCCCAAAGCATGATGCTGCCACCACCATGCTTCATAGTGGGCATGGTGTTCTTTTGGTGATGTGAAGTGTTATTTTTGCGCCAAACATCTTTTGTAATTATGGCCAAAAAGTTCAACCTTGGTTTCATCAAATTCTTTTGTACCCTTCTCCTGACTGATACCTTTTAACAATGAGATCCCTCTGATGCTTTGGAAGCTCTCTGCGGACCATGGCTTTTGCTGTAAGATGCGATTAAGAAAATGTCAGGAAAGACCTACCTGAACAGCTCAACTTTATTTGGGGTTAATCAGAGGCACTTTAAATGATGGCAGGTGTGTACTGACTCCTATTTAACAGTTTAAATGTGGTTGCCTAATTCTGTACACAGCTACATCCCCAGTGCTAAGAGGGTGTGTACACTTATGCAACCCCATTATTTTAGTTTTTTTACTTCCCACCTAAAAGATTTCAGTTTGTTTTTTTCAATTGAGTTTTACAGTTTATAGGTCACATTAAAGGTGGAAAAAGTTCTGAAATTATTTATCTTTGTCTCATTTATTTACATCATAGAAATCTGACATCTTAAGAGTGTGTAGACTTTTTATACTCACATGTTTGTTATTTAAAAATAAAAAACACAAAAAACAAAACAAAACTTTAGTATCACTTTAAAGGATAAGTTCACCTTTCATTACTCAGGGTCAGTGATGTAAGTAAGGGCTCTTTCACACGGGACGGATCCGTGCAGATCCGCCCCGTGAAGCTCCGCTTGCTCAGCGGGGATCGCTCCGTTGATCCCCGCTGAGCCGACGGATGACTGGGCGGTCCCCGCACACTGTGCAGGGACCGCCCTGTCAGAGCGCCGCTCTCCCCTATGGGGAATCGGATGACGACGGACCGTAGAGTCCGTTGTCATCCGATCCGCTCCGCCGACGGAAGGAAAAATAGGGTTTTCCTCCGTCACACTTTGGCGGAGCGGAGCGGATGTCAGCGGACATGTCTCCGCTGACATCCGTGCCTCCATAGGGGTGCATGGAGGATCCGTTTCAGGTCCGCCTAAAAAACTGACAGGCGGACCTGAACGGACCTCCGTGTGAAAGGGGCCTAACTGAGTTAGAATAAACGGAGTTACGTAACGCAGTTACTTTAGAGGGTAACGAGTAATCTAACTGATTACTCTTCCCCTCATAGTTACGCAGTTACCATTACTTGGGCGGAGTTGCCCCAATTACATCTACTGCCACTACATGGCAGTAGTGTAATTCCTCCTCTCCTCTATGACCGAGTCTCTCTCATGTCACGGCACTGACGGCAGTCACGCTGCTCCCCGCAGCCCCTCCAATCTTCTCGTCCATCCCCATTTGCTTGTGACATCATCTGGGATGGACGAGAAGAGAGGAGGGGCCGCCGGTGACTGCCGTCCGTGCCGTGACATGAGAGAGAACTTATTACACACACTACTCTGCATGGCTGGTATACACTGTGCTATGTGCCCTGCCCTGATGTGCCACATGTCCTGATGTGCCCTCATGTGCTATGTGCCCTGTGCCCCATGCCCCGATGTGCTATGTGCCCCGATGTGCTATGTGCCCCGATGTGCTATGTCCCCCGATGTGCTATGTGCCCCATGCCCTGATGTGCTATGTGTCCTCAAAAAAAAAAGTGCTATCATGTGCCCCGATGTGCTATGTGCCCCGATGTGCTATGTGCCCCGATGTGCTATGTGCCCCATGCCCTGATGTGCTATGTGCCCTCAAAAAAAAAGTCAGTTACTTTGCTGAGTAACTAATTACTTTTTCAATGTAGTAACTGAGTTACTAACGCAATTACTTTTTGGGAGAAGTAATTCGTAACTGTAACGAATTACTTTTTTAAAGTAAGATGACCAACACTGCTCAGGGTGTAACATGTTATGAATGCACTAGCCCCCACACCTCCCCGATCCCTGCTGCCAGCTAGCGGGGGTTCTTCTAAACCTGCCAAAATGTGCGTCACTCATTCACAGCGCTCTCTGAACAGCCTTTGCGGCAGTCGGCTTGTAGTTTTCAATGAACTACCATGGCGCTGGGAGTTAATTTATTTCAGTAATTCAATTCAAAAAGTGAAACTCATATATTTAATATAGATGCACTACACACAGTGATATATTTCAAGCATTTATTTTTTGTGTTTGATTGGCCAGCAAACTCGCCTGACATAGAGAATCTGTGAGAATTGTCAAGAGGAAGATGAGAGACACCTAACCCAACAATGCCGACGAGCTGAAGGCCGCTATTAAAGCTATTAAAGCAACCTGGGCTTCCATAACACCTCAGCAGTGCCACAGGCTGATCGCCTCCTTGCCACGCCGCATTATTATTATTATTATTTAAGGTTCTTATATAGCGCCGTCAATTTACGCAGCGTAATTTATACATTCACATCGGCCGCTACCCTCAAGGAGCTTACAACCTAAGGTCCCTAAATCACATTCATATACTAGGGCCAATTTAGACAGAAGCCAATTAACCTATCAGCATGTCTTTGGAGTGTGGGAGGAAACCAGAGCACCCGGAGGAAACCCACACAGGCACAGGGAGAACATGCAAACTCCAGGCAGGTAGTGTTGTGGTGGGGATTTGAACCAGCAACCCTTTTTACTGCTAGACAAGAGTGCTACCCACTACACCACTGTGCCGCCATTTTAATGCAGTAATTCATGCAAAAGGAGCCCCGACAAAGTATTGAGTGCATACTATACTGTACATCAGAGGTCAGCAACGCATGGCCTGCGGGCTGGATTGACTTGGCCATTGCATAACATTCCACTTCTTTCCCTTAAAAAACTCTTTGGTTGCTTTCGCAGTAAGCTTCGGGTCATTGTCCATCTGCACTGTGAAGTGCCGTCCAATGAGTTCTGAAGCATTTGGCTGAATATGAGCAGATAATATTGCCCGAAAAACGTCAGAATTCATCCTGCTTCTTTTGTCAGCAGTCACATCATCAATAAATACAAGATAACCAGTTCCATTGGCAGCCATACATGCCCACGCCATGACACTACCACCACCATGCTTCACTGATGAGGTGGTATGCTTTGGATCATGAGCAGTTCCCTTCCTTCTCCATACTCTTCTCTTCCCATCACTCTGGTACAAGTTGATCTTGGTCTCATCTGTCCATAGGATGTTGTTCCAGAACTGTGAAGGCTTTTTTAGATGTTGTTTGGCAAACTCTAATCTGGCCTTCCTGTTTTTGAGGCTCACCAATGGTTTACGTCAGGGGTCCTCAAACTACGGGCCGAATACGGCCCGCCAGTGTAATTTACCCGGCCCGCGGACTGCCCCTTTAACATTGCAGCAATCCCCCTCCCCTGACCTTTTTTTTCACTATTTTTTGCCGCCACCGCTAGAGGTCCAGCCGGCGGAGGTAATGTCTCCGCCGGCGGCCATTTTCAAGAAGACCACAGACAAGTTATTAACAAGAAGGGAGCCTGCCGAGTGGCTACTATAAAAATGGAGCTGCGGCACAGCCCACCCGCCGACCCCGGCCTGTCTGTCATCTGTGACCTGTTGTGGAAAGGGGTGGCGGGCGGGCTCCATTTCTATTGTAGCCACTCGGCAGGCTCCCTTCTTGTTAATTATTCATCTGTGGTCTTCTTGAAAATGGCCGTATCTAATTTGTTCCCCCTCAGCCTTCTGTAATGGCGGCGGAGACACCGCTGCTGGGATATAGAAGGGCTCCAATGGGGGGGGGGGACACATGAGATGTAAGGAAGCACTCCGCTGGCTGGGGACAGTGACACCTGAGACGTAAGGAAGCACTCCGCTGGGGACAGCTGAGATGTAAGGAAGCACTCCGCTGGGGACAGTGACACCTGAGATGTAAGGAAGCACTCGGCTGGGGACACCTAAGATGTAAGGAAGCACTCCGCTGGGGACACCTGAGATGTAAGGAAGCACTCCCCTGGGGACAGTGACACCTGAGATCTAAGGAGGCACTCCGCTGGGGACACCTGAGATGTAAGGAACACTTCGCTGGGGACACCTGATATGTAAGGAAGCACTCCGCTGGGGATACCTGATATGTAAGGAAGCACTCCGCTGGGGACAGTGACACCTGAGATGTAAGGAAGCACTCCACTGGGGACACCTGGGGACACCTGAGATGTAAGGAAGCACTCCGCTGGGGACAGTGACACCTGAGATGTAAGGAAGCACTCTGCTGGGGACACCTGTGATGTAAGGAAGCACTCCGCTGGGGACACCTGAGATGTAAGGAAGCACTCCGCTGGGGACACCTGAGATGTAAGGAAGCAATCCGCTGTGGGGACAGTGACACCTGAGATGTAAGAGATGTAAGGAAGCACTCCACTGGGGACACCTGAGATGTAAGGAAGCACTCCGCTGGGCACACCTGAGATGTAAGGAAGCACTCCGTTGGGGACAGTGACACCTGAAATGTAAGGAAGCACTCCGCTGGGGACAGTGACACCTGAGATGTAAGGAAGCACTCCGCTGGGGACACCTGAGATGTAAGGAAGCACTCCGCTGGGGACACCTGAGATGTAAGGAAGCACTCCGCTGGGGACACCTGGGGACACCTGAGATGTAAGCAAGCATTTCGCTGGCTGGGGACAGTGACACCTGAGATGTAAGGAAGCACTCCGCTGGCTGGGGGCAGTGACACCTGAGATGTAAGGAAGCACTCTGCTGGCTGGGGACAATGACACCTTAGATGTAAGGAAACACTCCGCTGGTTGGGGACAGTGACACCTGAGATGTAAGGAAACACTCCGCTGGTTGGGGACAGTGACACCTGAGATGTAAGGAAGCACTCCGCTGGCTGGGGACAGTGACACCTGAGATGAAAGGAAGCACTCCGCTGGCTGGGGACAGTGACACCTGAGATGTAAGGAAGCACTCTGCTGGCTAGGGACATTGACATCAGAGCTCCGACTGATTCTGATTCTGCATTATGGTGAGTTGAGCTATTTAATTTTATATTACAATGTAATAATATAAATAATGCGCTTCAATCACCCTGACACCATAACAACCATGGTGCCGGGATTATTGAAGCGCTAACACCAAGTGTTTCTAGTATCTTTATCTGCTGATTGTTAAACTTTCTGGAATACACATATTTCTATTGTGGTTGGAGGAAGACTGTGATGGGGGAGTCTGTTATGGGGGGAATCTTATAGGGGGATCTGTGAGGGGGGAGTCTGTTATGGGGGAAATCTTATAGAGGGCTCTGTGATGGGGGTGTCTGTTACGGGGGGCTTTGTGAACGAGAGGAGTTTGTGTTGGGGGGGCTTTGTGATCAGGAGATTTGTGATGGGGGGTCTGTGATGGGGGATCTTTTATGGGGGGCTTTGTGATGGATGACCTTATATGGGGGCTTTTTGATGGGGGGGAATCTGTGATGGGGGATCTGTGATGGAGAGGTTCTGTGATGAGGGGGTTCTGTGATGCAAAGCGGGTTCTTTGATGGGGGAGAGGGATCTGTGATGAGAGGAGTCTCTGAAATACTAATAAGTTTATGTTGATTAAAATCGTTTGTTATTTTAAATATTAAATCGTTTTTTCCTGTTTTTTTTGCACTACAAATAAGATGTGTGCATAGGAATTTGTTCATATTTTTTTAAACTATAGTCCGGCCCCCCAACAGTCTGAGGGACCATGAACTGGCCCCCTGTTTAAAAAGTTTGAGGACCCCTGGTTTACATCTTGTGGTGAACCCTTTGTATTCACTTTGGTGAAGTCTTCTCTTGATTGTTGACTTTGACACACATACACCTACCTCCTGGAGAGTGTTCTTGATCTGGCCAACTGTTGTGAAGTGTGTTTTCTTCACCAGTTGCTTTCCGTGGTCTTCCGGGTCTTTTGGTGTTGCTGAGCTCACCGGTGCGTTCTTTCTTTTTAAGGATGTTCCAAACAGTTGATTTGACCACACCTAATGTTTTTGCTATCTATCTGATGGGTTTGTTTTGTGTTTTCAGCCTAATGATGGCTTGATTCACTGATAGTGACAGCTCTTTGGATCTCATAATGAGAGTTGACAGCATCAGATTCCAAATGCAAATAGCACACTTGAAATTAACTCTGGACCTTTTATCTGCTCTTTGTAAATGGGATAATGAGGGAATAACACACACCTGGCCATGGAACAGCTGAGCAGCCAATTGTCGCATTACTTTTGGTCCCTTAAAAAGTGGGAGGCACATATACAAACTGTTGTAATTCCTACACCGTTCACCTGATTTGGATGTAAATACCCTCAAATTAAAGCTGAAAGTCTGCAGTTCAAGCACATCTTATTTGTTTCATTTCAAATCCATTGTGGTGGTGTATAGAGCCAAAAAGATTAGAATTGTGTCGATGTCCCAATATTTATGGACCTGACTGTATATATACTCTGTATATGACATCAAGTGCTAAAGGGGGTTTGGCTACATGTTAATACTAAAAATTCAGAATGAACCCTTTTCAGCAGAATGTCTCTTTTCTTTGGTGGTCCGAAGAAAGAGGAATGCCCTGAAAGCTCATCTCTTCAGAGAAGCCTATCTGGTCCTCATCTAACATCTGTACATTTATTTTCTCCATCAGTTCATCCCCCACAGTTATTACCTCTTGACCCTCCCTCTTAGATTGTAAGCTCTAACAAGCAGGACTCTCTGATTCCTTCTGTATTAAAGTGTTTTGTAGTTGTACTGTCTAACCTAAAGTTGTAAAGCGCTGCGTAAACTTTTTGCGCTAAATAAATCCTGTATAATAATAATGATGTCATCTTGCATTGGTGAAAAAGAATACCCAGCTACACTGGTGGTCATTGGGAAGAATTCCCACTTATGCCGCGTACACACAATCAGAAATTCCGACAACAAATGTCCAATGTGAGCTTTTTGTCGGAAATTCCGACCGTGTGTAAGCTCCATCGGACATTTGCTGTCGGAATTTCCGACCACAAAAATTTGAGAGCTGGTTTCCAAATTTTCCGACAAGAAAAGTTCTTGTCGGAAATTCCGATTGTCTGTATGCAATTCCGACGCACAAAAAAACACACGCATGCTCAGAATCAAGCAGAAGAGCCGAATTGCCTATTGAACTTCATTGATCTCGGCTCGTTGTACGTCACCGCGTTCTTGACGTTCGGAATTTCCAACAAGATTTGTGTGACCGCGTGTATGCAACACAAGTTTGAGCCGACATTCCGTCGGAAAAAAATCCACGGTTTTGTTGTCGGAATTTCCGATCGTGTGTACGCGGCATTACATTGGTGTTTCCTTGGAGAAAAAGGCCACCATGACATTGGTGACCAGTGGGAGAAAGAATGCTCCTTACATTAATCATTGGTGGGGTGAAGAAGATTGTCCCCTTACATCCTTGGTCATAGGAAGGAAAAATGCCTCCTCACATTGGTGGTCAGTGTGGAGAAGAATGCCCCATTATATTGGTGGTCAGTAGGAGGAAAACTCATCAAAGGTGCCAATATTTCTCATAGTAAATAAATGTTTTTATTTTCTACCTCCTAAAACACAACATATTGTGGTTCTTATGAGTAGTTTGGTTATGTTTCTCAGGGTTTTGCAGGTGTCTGAAAATGCATAAAAACCTGTTTTCTTTACTGGACATGTGGAAGAGGTAGACCAGCGATGTGGTGAGGATTTGCTTTCTGCCTAAATATTTATTCCTAAAATTGTCCCACTGGTCCATCTTAGAAAGTTGGGAGGTTTTTGTAGGTATCAGACATTTTCTCTGTAATGATACGACTCCTCAGTGACATGAAACAGAATTAACTGTTAGGCTGGTTTCACACTGGGGCGGTGGGGGCGGTGGCGGTATAGCGCCGCTATTTTTAGCGGCGCTATACCGTCGGGATTGTTGAGCTATTCAGCCGCTAGCGGTGCGGATTTAACCCCCGCTAGCGGCCAATAAAGGGTTAATACCACCCGCAAACCGCGGCTACAGCCGCGGTTTGCGGGCGGTATTTCCGCGGTATCCCATGCATTTCAATGGGAAGGAGCGGTGGAGGAGCGGTAAACACACCGCTCCTCTCACCGCTCCAAAGATGCGGCTAGCAGGACTTTTTTTACCGTCCTGCTAGCGCACCGCTCCAGTGTGAAAGCCCTCGGGGCTTTCACATTGGAGAGAAAGGAGCCGCTGTTTAGGCTCGGTTTGCAGGCGCTATTTTTAGCTAAATAGCACCTGCAAACTGCCCCAGTGTGAAAGGGGCCTTAATGTCCTGGCTGCGTCTTACAGGACTGCTTGTCTTCGTGACACAGTGATGCAGCGTTTGTGGATGTACAGTGAGGGAGCGTTTATGTAGTCTGCTGTCCTCTGCATGTAAGGACACTGTTATGTTGGGGAAAGTGGACTGCTTGTTCCTTTTCAAAGCAGTTACGTGCTGCCCACCCTCCTCTGAGTAGCTTTTGTGCAGTGCTACATAGTATCACGGCGTGACTCACTGCACTCTTAAGAATGAATCTTTATTGAGAAGCTGTAAGCTCTCCAAGCTTGTGAATCACTTACGGGAAGACTGTCTATTACCTGTAGACAAATACTCATTGAGACAATCCATAGAAGAGGCAAAGAAAGACTCAGGCCTTTGATTGCCTTGTTCTGCATGAAAACTCAAATAATTTTATAGCAAGGCTATGGAGAACACTTGTATGTAAACATATGTAGGCAAGAGGGGATCATGTGAGTCAGAATTTCTTAATATAATCTTATAACATAGGTTGGTCATAAAAGTAGTTTCCACTTTCAATTAGGGGGTACAAAACCCATTGGCATTCCTACAACTCTGGCTAGCGGGGATTTAGTTCATGTTTGAGCAAGGCAGCTGGCTGCTTCGACATTTTCAATGGCCAGTTCTTAAAACTGAACTTTACCCATAACAACTTATAAAAATATTGTTCTTTAGCAAGGAACATATATTCCACATGAATAAATATGCTACCAGAATTTATGTGTGCTGTAAATTGCCTCCAGCATTATTCCTGTTTCTTCTTGCCGCAGGCTGCCATTTTGCCAAAGCCCAGAGCCCCTGAGCAGTGGAATATCTTTAGCCTGTCAGAAGTTCGGCCTCTATAAATTCATCACAGTGCCTAAAAATGGAGAGCAACTGAGCATGTGCAGAGCAGGCCAGGGTGAGGCAGTATATTACTGACTTTTAAACATTATAGGCACTTATTTTTAATGTTTTACATACAAAGAAAGGAAATAGGCATAAAGCGGGACTTTTCATGAAGCACACGGGCACAGATGAAAGATTTAAATGGGGGATAGTTTTTAATGGTTAAAATAATCGTATAAGTTACATTATCATTACATATCTGAATTTGATGCTTTTTGCTATAAATCAGATTAACTTAATACACGATATGAAGACCAGCTATCACATAGTACAAATACATTCCAACAAGGAATCAGCATACATAATGGCAAAAAACAAGGATTGCTTTTGATGTAATAAAAGACACAGTATAGTCGATACCTATAAAAAACTTTTTGATCATATTAAAATATTAACTAGAAATGGGGGAGGATAAGAATTCATAGTAGGAACGTCCATGGCAGCTTTATGATTGGGTAGACTTAACGAAGGTTGTAAGCTCTACGCGTTTCGGGGCCTTATAGCCCCTCTTCAGGAGCAGAACCGTAGTCATAATCTATAAGGAAGAAAGACAATGGTATTTTGGTGGTCTATGGAAAAACAAGAATATACGGGTAGGCATAAAACATGATGGCTAATCCGCCACCACACCCATACCCAACCCGTTAACTTACGTGTGCATATGCGCAACGGCGGCATGGCCACGGAGGCAGCAGGTCAACCCAAGGGTCAGGGTTGGGAGCTGAGGGGGCATGGCAAGGCGGCAGCAGCCAAGCACAGGCAACCACCCCGGGAGGGTCAGAATGGATGAAATGACGTGAAAGTACACTGCAGAGGAGGACCCCAACTGAAGAAAGGGGGACCTAAGGGACAAAAAAGTGGTAGGGCATAAGACAAATACAGGAATCAAAGGGACTTGTTGATGAAGTAGGAATGGAAGTGAGTGAAAGTGAAGTGAGGCGAGATGACTGTATGTGATGTGGGAAAAGACAGAATAAGTGAGAAAGAAAGATGTAAAGACAAAGGGAACAGATGTAGGGACAAGGCCGTCTGATATATAGGGTGATGGGGATTGGTAGTTACCTTAACAAAGCACTGAATGCAAAGTGTGCTGGTGCATGGATTCCTGGGTGTAAAAAAGCATAATGTGTGAGACCCTGCTAAGGAGGAAGCCTATGTAGGGGAGCGCTGCCGCAGGCCAGCCCCCAGCATCACGCATAAAGCACAGAGGGAAAGGGAATCCCTGGTGTGCGTATGGGTGGAATCACTCCACCATTTGTGCGGCGCCACGAGGACGCCGCACGCCTGGCGGGGACGGCGTGATGCCGACCCGCAGTGATGACACCCCCCAACCCACCCCGCGTCAGATCAGGGCGGGGGGGAGGCAACCAGTGCGCGTCCCAGCTCCCAAAACGTGACAAGGAAGGCAGGACACCGCAACCAATCACGGCCAATGCCGCCAATGCGCACACCACACGCAGTTGTATTAGAAATTACCTACTGCAGGGGCAGAAAAACCGGAAGCATAACAAATAAAAAAATATATATATATAGAATAACTAAATTAATAGAAATCAAGCAAAAATGGGATCAACCGCAGGAACAGCCACATATGATGCACAGAGGCAGAATGTATGTATAATATTGATTAATGTACACCGTGTGCTTCCATCCCTAATTGTTTTAAATAAAATGGGGGGGGGGGAGAGAAAGACATGGTGGTGGGACATTAGATGAGGAAAGTGGGGCCGTTCGGTCCCCTCCTCCATCCCTTTTGGTATAATACAAAGAAAGGAAATAGGCATAAAGCGGAACTTTTCATGAAGCACACAGGCACAGAAGAAAGATTTAAATGGGGGATAGTTTTTAATGGTTAAAATAATCGTATAAGTTACATTATCATTACATATCTGAATGTTATGCTTTTTGCTATAAATCAGATTAAATCAGCTATCACATAGTACAAATACATTCCAACAAGGAATCAGCATACATAATGGCAAAAAACAAGGATTGGTTTTGATGTAATAAAAGACACAGTACAGTTGATACCTATAAAAAACTTTTTGATCATATTAAAATATTAACTAGATATGGGGGAGGATAAGAATTCATAGTAGGAACGTCCATGACAGCTTTATTGTCAGGGTCACCTGTGGCCAGGTGACAGATGCACACCGTAGGGGGACAGGAGTGCACCGCGAGGTAGTGAACCCTATGGCTGGCTTCTGTGGATAGGAAACTGGGTGGTTGTGGAAAGCGGGACCAGAGGAGCACAACCGGGATCCCAACGGAAGCGAGAGCCAAGATTCCCCAGGGCGCGGAGTCTAAGACCCAGCTGGTCTTCTCCAGGGCCTCTAGTGGTGAGGATGTTACGCTGCAGGCTGGGACCAGGTCGCGGCCCCTGGAGTTTCCTAGCTCACGCCCCGTAGGATAAGGGGAAGCAGCAGCACACGATAGAGAGAACCGAATAACAAGCCGAAGGTCAGGGGCCACAAGCAGACAAGGATAACGAAGAACGAGCCGAAGGTCAAGGGTCACGAGCAGACAGGGATGGTCGGGGACAAGCCAATAACGTAACAGAGAGACAGACGTAGCACACGGCAGGCAGGAACCCAAACACACAATGCCTAACAAACACGTTGATCAGCAAAGCAGGCTTGCAGTGCACAGGTTAATATAGTGTTCAGTGATAGGGCCTGGGGTGGAGTCAGGCTGGGAGGAGATTATAAAGGAAGCCAGGTGAAGGAGGTCTGGTCTCTAGATGAACACATGAGGAGGAAGGTAAGATGGCAGACAGACATTAATGCATATCCATGACAGTACCCTCCCTCTTACGAGGCCTCCCCCTTCCCCGCCTGGGCCCAGGTTTAGAGGGAAACTTCAGATGAAACTCCTTTAACAGACGAGGTGCAAAGACCTCAGATGCAGTGATCCAAGACCTCTCCTCAGGACCAAACCCTTTCCAATGAACGAGGTACTGAAGAACGCCTTTACAGAGTCGGGAGTCCAGAATTTGACTGATCTCGTACTCCTGATTATCCTCAGAGACAGGCGCCACGGTAGGAAGAGGACGAGAGAATTTATTGAGGACTAAAGGCTTTAGAAGAGCAACATGAAAGGAGTTAGTGATTTTAAGGCTCTTAGGAATCTGGAGTTTGAAACAAACCGGATTCAGTTTAGCAGTTACCGTGTATGGACCGATGAATCGTGGAGCAAACTTCAGAGAAGGAACTCGGAGCTTGATGTTCCTGGTAGAGAGCCAGACTTTGTCCCCTGGCTGAAGAGAAGGCGGTTTACGCCTGCGGCGGTCGGCAAAGCCTTTGAATTTTTCAGCAGCTGCCCGGAGGGAATCATGAACGTGACCCCAAACGGAATTGAGAGACTCCTGAACCGAAGCCAAAGCTGGAATGTCTGGAGAACAGATCATAGGAAGAGGAAGTTGAGGGTGTTTTCCATAAACTGTGAAAAAGGGTGTCTTCTGCGAACTGGTATTCACATGATTGTTATGGGAGAATTCTGCCCACGGGAGTAGAGAGGACCAATCGTCATGGTGAGAAGACACAAAGGTGCGAAGAAAGACCTCTAACTCCTGATTAACCCTCTCAGTCTGTCCATTGGATTGGGGATGGTAAGAAGAAGAAAAATCCAAGACAATATTGAGGGATTTGCAAAAGGCTCTCCAAAAACGAGACGTGAATTGGACTCCCCTGTCGGAAACAATATGAGAAGGGACCCCATGTAGGCGGAGAATTTCTCGAATGAAAATGGGAACCAAGGCAGGGGCAGAAGGAAGACCAGGAAGAGGAACAAAATGAGCCATCTTGGAGAATCGATCGATTACCACCCAAATGACTGTATTATTCTCAGACAGTGGGAGATCGGTGATAAAATCCATGGCAATATGGGCCCAGGGTTCCTTAGGAATAGGCAAGGGCATGAGGAGACCAGCAGGAGCTTGTGTGGAGGATTTGGACTGAGCACAGACATGACAAGCTTTAACGTAGTCTTTGACGTCTGAGCGGAGATTAGGCCACCAGTAGTGACGACTGATGAGTAGGAAGGATCGTAGGAATCCAGAATGCCCTGCCACCTTGGAATCATGTCCCCAACGAAGGATCTTAGCTCTTAGCTCAGTGGGGACAAAGGTCTTACCAGGCGGAATTTTAGACTTCAGGGTGGTAGAGTGGGCAACAATGCATGAGGTGGGAATGATCGGCTCAGGTTCAGGGGCGGACTCCTCGTCCAAAGTGTCAAATGACCTAGAGAGCGCATCAGCCCGACCGTTGCAGGAACCAGGTTTGTAGGTAATCGTGAAATTAAAACGGGCAAAGAAGAGACTCCACCTGGCCTGTCTAGGATTCAGACGTTTAGCATTCTGTAGATACTGTAAATTCTTGTGATCGGTAAAGATCGTTATGGAGTGAGGGGAACCCTCCAAGAGATGACGCCACTCCTCTAACGCCAATTTAATTGCGAGAAGTTCCCGATCACCGATGGCATAATTCCTCTCTGCCTGAGAATTTTTTTTGGAGAAGAACGCACATGGTTGGCGTCTCTTCTCAAAGATTTGAAGAAGCACAGCTCCCACCCCCATTGAGGAAGCGTCCACTTCAATAAAAAATGCATTCCCAGGATTTGGTCTCCTCAAGAGGGGGCCAGAAACAAAGGCCTGTTTCAGGTTGTGAAATGCAGAGACAGCTTCGGGAGGCCAGTCTCTGGCATTCACACCCTTCTTGGTCAAAGCGATAATAGGCGCGGCAATGGAAGAGTAATTCCTTATGAACTGCCTATAATAATTAGTGAAGCCAAGAAAGCGCTGTGTGGCCTTGAGGCTAGCAGGAAGAGGCCAGTTGGTGATAGCCAAGACCTTCCCAGGGTCCATACGAAGCCCCGAACATGAGACAAAGCACCCCAAAAACAGGACCTCAGAACATTCAAAGGAACATTTCTCCAGCTTGGCATAGAGATTGTTCTCTCTAAGACGTTGAAGTACAGTGCGGACATGGTTTCTGTGGACGAGCAGATTTTCAGAAAAGATCAGAATGTCATCCAGATAGATGACAACAAACTGGTACAGCAGATCTCTGAAGATTTCATTGACAAAGTTTTGAAACACGGCTGGAGCATTACACAGACCAAAAGGCATCACCAGATATTCGTAATGCCCGTCTCTAGTGTTAAATGCAGTCTTCCATTCGTCACCCTCCCGTATTCGAATGAGATTGTACGCGCCTCTGAGATCCAACTTGGTGAAAATGGAGGCACCCTTCAACCTATCGAATAGCTCAGATATTAAGGGTAAGGGGTATCGATTTTTAATAGTAACCGCATTTAAACCCCGATAATCGATGCAGGGTCTTAAGGTACCATCCTTTTTGGCAACAAAAAAGAACCCTGCCCCTGCAGGCGATGAGGATTTCCGGATGAACCCTCTCTCCAGATTCTCTGCTACATACTCCGACATGGCCTGGGTCTCTGGGATGGACAGAGGGTAGGTACGACCCCTGGGTAGAGTTGCTCCGGGGACAAGATCAATAGCACAGTCAAAAGACCTGTGGGGAGGAAGCACCTCAGCTGATTTTTTACAGAACACATCCCGGTAATCGCTGTATGCGGCGGGAAGATCAGAAGAAACAGAAGTGGCAGCAACCGGAAGACTCTCCTTGGGGGTCACCTTGAGAAGACACGACGAGAAACATGAGGAACCCCAGGCCAGGATCTGCCCAGAGACCCAGTCCACATGTGGAGAGTGGAGCTGTAGCCAAGGGAGGCCCAATACAACTGGGGTAGAGGCCTTGGGTAGAATAAGAAAGGATATCCACTCCTGGTGGAGAATCCCTACCGACATCCTAATGGGTAGCGTCTGGAAGCGAATAGGGCCCCCTGGGAGAACAGTGCCATCAATTGCCGAGACTACCAATGGGGTAGTGAGAGGTGAAAGGGTAAGCTTCATAGAAGAAGCAGTTCTCCAATCCATGAAATTGCCGGCAGCCCCGGAATCCAGGTATGCAAGGGTTGACTGAGGAGAAGTGCCTACATGAAGGGACACCGGCAAGAGCAGGCGAGAAGGTGATGTTTCTGGGTCCAATACTCCACCTTCCAAATGTATTAGACCCGAGCGTTTCCCGGACGAAGCGAGCAGGAGTCACGAAAATGACCCTTGCCCCCACAATAGAGGCACAAGCCCAGAGTTCTGCGCCTAGCACGTTCTTCGGGGGTTAGTCTGGTCCGGCCCAGCTGCATAGGTTCTTCAGCAGGTAGAGGATGCTCCACGGAATGAAGGGAGGGGAGCTCAGACTGGCTAGGACCCAGAGAGTGCTGGCATCTTTTTTCTAAGGACCTCTCTTGAAAACGAATGTCGATCTGGTTGCATAATGAAATTACATCGTCCAGACCGACGGGAATGGCTCTTCCCGCTAATTCGTCTTTCACTCGGTCAGAGAGGCCATGTAAAAAGGTAGCGACCAGGGCCTCATTATTCCAGCTCAATTCAGCTGTGTGGATACGGAACTGAAGAGCATATTGCCCCACTGAACTAGATTCTTGGCGAAGACGTAAGACAGCACTAGCCGCTGAAGAAGCCCGAGCCGGCTCTTCGAAGATATTACGAAAGAGCTTCAAGAATTCGGACAGACTGGAAACCACCGGATCGTTCCTCTCCCACAGGGGGGCAGCCCAGGCCAAAGCTTCACCGGAGAGGAGGGAAATGATATAGGCTACCTTAGCCCGGTCAGATAGGAAGCTTTGAGGCTGAAGCTCAAAATGAATAGTGCATTGGCTGAGAAACCCCCTGCAGGCCTTGGAGTCCCCAGAGAAACGGAACGGAGCTGGCAATCTTAGTGAGTGTGAGGCTGCGACTGGTGCGATAGGTACAGCCGCTGGTTGTACTTGGGGTTGCGGATTCGGGGTTCCCAAGGAGACCTGAAGCTGCTCGAATCGAGAAGCCAGATCCTGGAGGAATCGCATCACCTGGGTCTGATTTGATTCCTGGGTCTCAAGTCTGCGAACTATGCCCTGCAATGGATCATCCGCGGGAAGCGGGATGTCAGCCGGGTTCATGGCTGATCAAACTGTCAGGGTCACCTGTGGCCAGGTGACAGATGCACACCGTAGGGGGACAGGAGTGCACCGCGAGGTAGTGAACCCTATGGCTGGCTTCTGTGGATAGGAAACTGGGTGGTTGTGGAAAGCGGGACCAGAGGAGCACAACCGGGATCCCAACGGAAGCGAGAGCCAAGATTCCCCAGGGCGCGGAGTCTAAGACCCAGCTGGTCTTCTCCAGGGCCTCTAGTGGTGAGGATGTTACGCTGCAGGCTGGGACCAGGTCGCGGCCCCTGGAGTTTCCTAGCTCACGCCCCGTAGGATAAGGGGAAGCAGCAGCACACGATAGAGAGAACCGAATAACAAGCCGAAGGTCAGGGGCCACAAGCAGACAAGGATAACGAAGAACGAGCCGAAGGTCAAGGGTCACGAGCAGACAGGGATGGTCGGGGACAAGCCAATAACGTAACAGAGAGACAGACGTAGCACACGGCAGGCAGGAACCCAAACACACAATGCCTAACAAACACGTTGATCAGCAAAGCAGGCTTGCAGTGCACAGGTTAATATAGTGTTCAGTGATAGGGCCTGGGGTGGAGTCAGGCTGGGAGGAGATTATAAAGGAAGCCAGGTGAAGGAGGTCTGGTCTCTAGATGAACACATGAGGAGGAAGGTAAGATGGCAGACAGACATTAATGCATATCCATGACATTTATAATTGGGTAGACTTAACGGAGGTTGTAAGCTCTACGCGTTTCGGGGCCTTCTAGCCCCACTTCAGGAGCAGAACCGTAGTCATAATCTATAAGGAAGAAAGACAATGGTATTTTGGTGGTCTATGGAAAAATGTTTTACATAGTTATACCTGCAAAAGGGACCAGCCTGAAGTGATCTAGCAGGACTTCATTTTCAGACTAAAGTTCTACTTTAAAGTGGAACTAAACCTATTGGTTTAACTGTCTCCAAAAAACATATTCAAGGCATGCTGTGAATGATAACTGTCACAGTTACTTGTGCTTTCAACTGAACTGTCAAGTCATGAAATGGCGTGTGTCATAACTGATCACATGTGCAGCACCATGGCAATTGCAGATCAAATGCCTTGTACACACGATAGGAATTTCCGATGGAAAAAGTCTGACTGACTTTTTCCATCGGAAATTCCTACCGCATGTGTGCCCCATCAGAGTAATTCTGATGAATTACATCGGAGTTTAAATATAGAACGTTTCATTTTTCTCCGATGGAATTCCGTCGGAATTCCGATGTGCTTTTGGCCGGAGAATACTCCGACCCTGTGTATGGTGCATAAGATGGCAACTTTGTTGGCTGTAAATAATTGGAGGGCTTAATTCTGCTTTAAGCCCATGTTAAGGCCTCAAGCTTATCGTCAGGTATATGACCAACACAAGCTTCACTTGGTTCTGATTGAGGCAAAGCAGTGCCCCAGCTCAAGACTACAACAGCGATTATTTTCTATGGTACTGCTGACATCTTTTGAAATTTTGCACCCACCGTGACCGGCCATAGATAATAGTAGTTTTTTCCATCTCTGGATTTTCCATTCACCCAGGATGTCCAGCATGATTGCGATGAATTCCAGAAAGCGCAAGAGAACAAAATTATTGTGCTTGTTCTGTAGCTGAGATCTATTGTTCCAGACTCTTTTGCTTAAGAAGAATGTGTTACGAATTCAACTTTGTTAACACGGTGTGCTTATCCTTTTAAGGAGCAATAATGAACAAATAACGAAATCCCAGTCAAGTTTTATAAAGATTTTTCTATGACTTCTTGCAGAGAGATCAGGCAGGATCTTTACTGAGCCTCTGGGCAGGACTGCAGCTTCTTGCTGATAGTTCTATTCCCGGCTTTTCACCGGTTTTATATTTTTTTTCACAGCCCTCTATTTATACACAGTATTAATGTATACAAATTTTATGGCCTCTTCTAATTTATCAAGGTTTAAAAATCAAAGGATAATGGCAGAAATTAATGCTTTATTAACCCTTTCACGCCTAAGCCTATTTCTGACATTTGTTGCCTACAAGTTAAAATCTGTAATTTTTGCTACAAAATTACTTAGAACCCCCAAACATTACATATATATATATATATATATTTTAGCAGTGACCATAGAGAATAAAATGGTGCTAATTGCAATATTTTATGTCACACAGTATTTGCGCAGTGGTCTTTCAAACGCACTTTTTGGGGAAAAAATAAATTTTCATGAATAAAAAAAAACAACTAAACAGTAAAGTTAGCCCAATTTTTTTTGTATAATGTGAAAGATGATGTTACGCCTGAGTAAATGGATACCTAACATGTCATGCTTTGAAATTACACCCACTCGTGGAATGGCAACAAACTACGGTACTTAAAAATCTCCATAGGCGACGCTTTAATTTTTTTTATGGTTACCAGGTTAGAGTTACAGAGGAGGTCTTGTGCTAGAATTATTGCTCTCACTCTAACGACTGTGGCGATACCTCACATGTGTGATTTAAATACTGTTTACATATTCAAGCGTGACTTGCGTATGCGTTTTATTTGCTGCGCGAGCTCGCGGGTACGGGGGCGCTTTAAAACATATTTTCTCTTTCGTTCATTGACGGACACAGCACTTTAATCTTGACCTTAGGGTTATATCGCCACCTTCAGGAGAGGACTAAGCAGAACATGTTAAAGACAACAAAACTGCACAGTACCGCCCAGGGGGTGGTCCTACTGGCTATAACCCCTCACACTGCATCCAGCAGCCCAGTTTTTTCTGCCTAGTATCCGAGAAGAACCTGGCTCCCAGTGGTGACCATTGGCCCTGGAGATTTTTTTCTACTTTATTGATCCTGAGATCTACTATCAACAGCCGGGCTGGGTGACAGGCTGGATATATAGATCCTGGCAGTCTCCCCAGCCCGGCCATCAAGCATGAGCAGACCGTAGCTACGCGCTGGGTCGGCCACGACATGCCCCGTTTGCTCCAGGGGTGGCTGGTAAGCTATATGCTCCGGGGCACACATATGACCGGGCTACTGCTGTCCGTGTCAGTGTGCCGTGGCCGACAGCCACCCCGTACCACTCGGGTGATGGGTCTGTCAGTGGAATGTGCCCAGCAGTTCCCACAGGAGGGGTAAGTATGATTCCACCTGTCTCGGCAGGATGGAGCAGCTGGGCATTTCCTGGGAGGTCAAGTAGGGGGTCTCTCACTCTCCCTTTCTTTTCTCCCTGTCCTTTTCCCTCCTCCCCATCTGGGTTGCTGTGTACCTGACCGGGAGCCTCCGAGTCCTGGCTGGGGGCTGTGTTGGGGGTCCGCTCTCCATAGTGGGGTGTTCTCAGTATGTCCTGTGGGAAGGCCTCTGTGTGGAGGGTCAGCGTGGTCACGGCCATCTTTTTTACCTCAGGGGAAGCCGGCGGCCATTTTTACGGTGCCGGCGGCCATTTTTGCGGAGCCCGTGCTAGTTTTTGCTGAGGCGGCCATTTTCTTGTAGCCCCAGCTTGTTTTTGCCTCTAGCGCTGGGAATGTTCTTTCAGAACGGCGCGAAATACACAGAACACCTCGTCACTGACAGGAGAGAGCGGACGGCAGCACTGCGCAGTACCTGGGTCAGGGTGGTGAGTCCTGGGGGGGGAGGGGGCCTCAGTCTGTGGCAGCTAGGGGGGTGGACTTTTGTGTGCCTTGCCTTTGGTCCCTAGCGGGTGTCAGGCGAGTGTGGGTCAGCATGATGTCAGAGGCTGGCGTTTCTTCCCCAGACATCCCTGTGGTGGCAACCGGTTCCCCTGCACCTGCAGTGCCTATGGACGCTTTGTCGGCAGTCCTGGAGTCCTTTGTTGCCAGGGTGGAAGCGGCATGTGGGCGAAAGGGGGGTAAAAAGGATCCCTCCCCCCGCTATCTTCTGGGGAAAGCTCTAAATCAGACTCGGGCCTTGCTGTGGCAAACGGCCCCTGTTCTGACGTGTCAGAGGATGCAGACCAGGACCATTCGGAAAGTGAGGATGACTCCATGTCCGGGTCAGCGCAGGAAAGGGCGCTTGTTGGAGAACTTATCACAGTGGTGCGGGATACCCTAAAAACGGAGGATACGGCGGGGGCATCTACTGAAGTGTCGGTCCGTTTTGGGTCCCACAAGCCGGCCCGCACGGCTAAGGTGTTTCCCTACCTAACTAATTTTGATAAGTTTATCTACGCAGGTAAGCGTTCCCAGGCCGACAAGGTGCCCGCTGAGGGACAAAAGCGTCCCTGGTTTCGCAAGCCAAACAAGCCTGCGAGCAAATCTGCGGCAGCATGAAGGTTTGCCCCCGCCCGACTCTCAGATGGAGGGTCGCCTATGAGAGTTTGCAGCTCGATGGACCTCCCTACTTTCCGACCAGTGGGTCTGCAAAGTGGTTTCATCAGGGTACAAGATAGGCCTCGTACACACGACCGAGATTCTCGTCAGGAAAAAAACGTTGTTTTTCCTGACGAGAATCTTGACAAGAAACTTGTCCCGGCCCAGTGTACACACGTACGATTCAAAAGAACTGCCGTTCTTTTGAATGGCACGAACGCAGTGAAGTCATCGACTACGACGAGCGTGCGCTCGTCACATTCGATGCCGTCGCCGCCATCTTGCTACACCCTATGCCTAGGAAGCTACCGCGCATGCGTCAAAGTCATTTCGAGCATTCGCGGGTTTCCGCGGCGACAGGTAAGTGTACACACGCTCGGGTTTCTTTTCGAGAAACAGGCCGACAAGATTCTCGACGAGAAAAAAGACCGCAGGTCGTCTTTTTTCTCGTCGGGGAATCTGGGCAGTTTTCTTGACGAGAAAACTGAAACCCGCGTACACACAGCCGGTTTTCTCGGCAAGAAAGTTCTCCCGGCAGTTTTCTTGTCATTTATTGCCAAGAAAACCGTTCGTGTGTACGCGGCCATAGAGTTTCTTTCTTGTCCACCAAACAGATTTTTTCCCTCAAACTTTCATTTTCTTCTGGCTCGTCGGGACGCCCTGTTTGGGGCAGTGCAGGACCTGCTGATGCGCGGGATGAAAGTACCTGTGCCGTCTCTGGAAAGGTTTCAGGGATTTTACTCCAATCTGTTTGTAGTCCCAAAGAAGGAATCCTGGATCTCAAGGCCCTCAACACCTTTGTAAAAGTACAAAGGTTCAGGATGGAATCAGTTCGCTCTGTGGTCGCTGCACTCCATCCGGGGGATTTTCTGGCGTCCTTGGACATCAAGGACGCATACTTGCATGTCCCCATATGCGTCAGGCATCAGAGGTTTCTGCGGTTTGTGGTCGGGGAGGAGCACTACCAATTTGTAGCTCTCCCTTTTGGCCTTTGCGTCGGCACCCAGGGCTTTCACCAAGGTGCTCGCCCCGATTCTGGCGTTGCTAAGACAGCGAGGGATCGCAATCGTGGGCTACCTGGACGACCTCCTTCTGATAGCAGCTTCCGCCTCAGAATTAAGGGAGGATGTGGCGATTGCCAGTCAGACTCTTTGGGAGTTTCGTTGAGTACTGAACCTCCAGAAGTCAGTGTTGGTGCCGACTCAACGCCTGGAGTACCTGGGCTTGATTCTGGACTCCACAGAGGCGAGAGTTTTACTCCCTTCGGACAAGCTGCAGACTCCTCAGGCTGCGGTGATGCTGTTGGCGATCTGCAGGTGGTCGCCGCTGCACTTTTGCATGCGAGTCCTGGGTCTCGTGGTAGCCTCCTTCGAGGCGGTACCGTATGCTCAATTCCACACTCGAGTCTTGCAAAAGGAGATCCTGTCCAAATGGGACAAATATCCGTTGTCTTTGGACTGTCAAATTCGGGTGAGCCGGCTAGACAGGGAGTCCCTGATCTGGTGGCAGAGATCTCCGGCCCTTCAGGCGGGGAAGTCGTTCCTTCCCTTTCACTGGACGGTGATCACAACGGACGCCAGCCTGACCGGTTGGGGGGGAGTTTGGGGCGTACAGTCGATACAGGGTCACTGGACGCAGGAAGAATACCGCCTGCCGATCAATGTGCTGGAACTTTAGCCGATCAGGCGGTGCCTCTCCACATGGTCACAGAGGCTGCAGGGACGCCCAGTCAGGATCCAGTCGGACAACGCCACGGCGGTGGTGTATGTCAACCTTCAAAGGAGGAAGAACCCCCCAGGTGGGACTTTAAGGGCAAAAACAGAGTATATATAGATAAAGGTTTTATTAACAAATTATACAAAATATACAAAATTACAAAGTTAAAAACATGGATGATACAAGAATACGTGGATCCAAAGAAGAGGTCCAGAAATCCTGAAGCGTTTCGGGACACCGTTCGTCCCTTCGTCAGGGGCTAGTATCCAGACGGGATCACACTGTACAATACAAATAAAATAATTTTTAACAAGACATACATTTCAACATTAATTGTCTGTACAAAATGGTTCGCAGAAGCATAGTAATCACATAGGCACAAGAACCATACCCAAACATATCATCATGGAAATTCATGGTCGGACCGGCGAGCCCCCAGGAATAGCAGCACGGAGGTACCTCCTGCGCCCAAAGGACACACGAGCGAGGCGGATCCCCACACCTCCCAACATATCAAAATGCACCAGAACACGGACACAGCAGCCACAATGGTAAGGTCCTTAAGCTCTAATTAAAGAACAATAACATATGAACTCAAATTGTATAAAACACATCCAATTTTAAGTGTATGTCCCTTTAAGGATGGGGCAGAGTAACAAAAGAGGCACTGTACCTAGTTACTATGGTATCCATCTGACCCTCAGGATTACACAGAGAAACCCAATGCTTGGCCAACATATTCCCCAGTTCTTCCAGACATGATTATCTTGTGATCTGTATATGGATATAAATGACTAAGATAAGTATGGATCACCCACAAGACGTCTAATTCATGTACCACACATGCGGTGGACATGAATTGGACTTAATAGGAGAAAGGGAGACACCCCCCTCCCCTACCTCTTGGTACCAAACTACCTTAACAGTGAAACAGATAAACTTGATGCTGGCGTCGTGCGTCTCCGCCGTCCAATGTAATGACGGATCCGCCGTGTACAACGCCAGCTTTTCAAGTGGAGGAAGGGGGAGGAGAGGGAACATGTGACGTTGTGACGCATTACCGCCGCACGTCACGTGATCCAAGGTCCTACGCGGCTCAGCCCAGCCGCGATCATTGGAAATAGGTGATGGGGACAGACAGTGTCTGTACAACCCAAAGCTGCGCTTGCGCGGACAGTGCGTCCTACATCATGTGATCCAGCAGACCTTTGGTAAAGGGATCTTGCCGCAATCCTGAGATGTAAACAGAAGGGACGGACCAATTGTGTATTGCCCCACCCCAAAGGTGTGCCTATTTGAATACTAGGCCGGCATGTAGCAACGGACAAACTGGCCAACAATGCTAAAATAGCGCACCTGGTCGTGATGCCGGTTTCATGGAAAAAGAGGGAAGGGTAACAAATTAAATGTGCGGACAAAAGCATGGCAGCATACTGTGATCCATATCCAGACAGCGTATGGGACCCCGAGCGATAGATGCGAGGGCGCCCCCGCACCAGGCCCATCCAGAAGGAGGACGCAGTAATGAAGGCATCCCGCATCCCGCGCCCACTGGCGCATGCAAGACCAAAGGCAGGCACCGATCCAGGGAGGGATCCCCAAGGCCGGGCCCGCCAGGTCATAAACAGGCCACGCCCAAACGGGGGTGGCCTACGTGCGCCGTGTGGGAGAGAGGAAAACCCCCCCTTCCATATATCCACAGCAGCCAACCCCGAGCAGTCCACCAATCCAAGCACGAATAACCACAGGATAAAATTGGAACAGAAGAAATTATGAGTTAATATTTTGCAGACAAATACAGATGAATAAGTCATGCAAATACAAGAAAGTAATTAAATTGTGCAAATACTCGGGTATGATAACAGATACAGAGGTACAAACAGGTAGATAGGTCATACACATAAGGGGGTATGATCATTCTTTTTCACATCCACCCGAGGCAAAGCCTTCTAAAAAGGGTCTAAAGCTGATTTGTTTGTTGAGTCCAGGGGGTATAGTGGCCCCAAGGTCCGCAATCCAGCGGGTTTCCTGTTGGAGCAGTACAGGCATACCCCACTTTTAAGTACACAATGGGACCAGAGCATGTATGTAAAACGAAAATGTACTTAAAGTGAAACAATACCCTTTTTCACTTCTAGGGTGTAGTGGCACTTTACATACACTCACGGGTATGTCCTTACTTGCGAGTGTATGTAAAGTGAGTGTACTTAAAGCGGGGTATGCCTGTACCTTGTTCCAATCTCCCCCCTGGAGTTGGGGTGGATCCTATCCAGAATTAGAAACTGGATCCTGGGAAATTTTCCTTTGTGTTGTTGGATCACATGTCTCCCCAACGGAAGCTCTGGGTTTGCCATCTTCACAGAACTTATGTGTCTAGATGCCCTCTTATAAAATTGTAGTTTGGTTTTCCCCACATAGAATCTACAGCATTGGCATGTCAAAATATATATCACTCCCTCGGTCTTGCAGTTAAAGAAGTGACGGGGTCTGTATGGGCGTCCATTGGGCAAAATATTGCCCTGTCGAGTGTTCATATACTGACAAACTGGGCAGCCCCCACAGGTAAATGTGCCCATTCTTTTACATTGGTCTTTACGGAACTCACCCCTAGATTCACTCTGGACCAAATGGTCCCTGAGTGATGGGGCGCGCCGATATGTGATTGCAGGTGCCTCAGTGACAAATGGACTAAGCATGGGGTCTATGCATAGCAAATGCCAAAACTTGGTGATAATGTTTTTTAACAGCTTTGTGCTGATTATGATATTTAGTGATGATCCTAACAATTTGGGTGTCATCACTTATTTTCTTCGGACCGAACAAAATAGGATTTTTTGTTCTCACCGAAAAATCATTTTCTCTGTCGTCCATGGACGGACACAGCTCCTTAAATCTTGACATGTGGGTTATGTTCCTGTTCATAGGAGAGAACTAGGCAGAACATGTTAGTTATCTTAAAACATGTAACTTTAACAGAGTTGAACAGCCCCTCCGTACATAACCCTCCACCCTGCAGTCAGCAGCCTCAGTTTGTAGAAAAGCAGTACAAACTAAAAAAGGAGGGGTGGGTGCTGTGTCCGTCCATGGACGACAGAGAAAAGGATTTTACGCTGAGTACAAAAAATCCTATTTTCTCTTTTCGTCCATGGACGGACACAGCTCCTTAAATCTTGACATGTGGGATGTCCCCAAGCAGTGTCAGAAAAAACGAGGGGTGGGAACAGCAATCAAAAGAAGACTTAACTTCACCCCAAACAAACAGAGCTCCTCAACGGAGGAGTTGCAACCTCAAACAGCCGCCTGCAAAACCTTGCGGCCAAAGAAAGCATCCGAAGATGCACTCACATCAACCTTGTAAAACTTTGAGAAAGTGTGAACAGATGACCAGGTCGCCGTCTTACACACCTGTGAGACAGATGCTAGATGTCGGAAAGCCCAGGAGGCACCAATTGCCCTGGTTGAATGCGCCGTGACAATAAAGGGAGGCGCCCTTCCCTTATGGGCATAGGCCTGGATTACGGTCTGTCTGATCCACGAGAAATGGTGGCCGATGAGACCGCCAGGCCCTTCTGTGGACCAGACACCGACACGAACAGTGAGTCAGACTTTCGGAACGGAGCCGTAGCAGACAGGTACACCCGTAGGGCACGTACCACGTCTAAAGAATGTAGCGCAACCTCCCTGGGATGCGACGGCCGAGGACACAAGGATGGAAGTACAATGTCCTCGTTTAGGTGAAAAGCCAAAACTACCTTAGGAAGGAATGAAGGTTTCAGGTGTAGCACTGCTTTATCCTTATGGAGGACCAAGTAAGGTGACTTGCAAGACAAGGCCGCCGATTCAGAAAACCTTCTGACCAAAGTAATGGCAACTAGAAAGGCAACTTTCTGAGAAAGCGTTAAGAGAGGAATCTCCCTGATGTTCTCAAAGGGAGGTTCCTGAAGTACCGAGAGCACTAGATTCAAGTCCCACGGAGGAAGCGGTGGTCAAATCAGGGGGGAGAACCATGTGTCGGACCCCCTGCACAAACATACTTACCAGTGAATGAGCCGCCAGGGATCGTTGGAAGAAGACAGCCAAGGCTGAAATCTGCCCCTTAATGAGTGAGTGAGTGTGTGTGAGTGAGTGAATAACTTGTATAGCGCTACAACTGCGAACTAAATCGCCTCAAGGCGCTTTGCTTCCAGTGACATCCTGATCCCTCAGAAGAGGTGGGTCTTAAGTTTTTTCCTGAAGGCCTGATGGTTTTCTTCCATGCGGATGTCCGTGGGTAGAGCGTTCCATAGCCGTGGTCCTTGGACTGCAAATCTTTGTTCTCCCTTTGATTTGTAGCGAAACTTGGGGATGTGAAGGCGGTTTTGGTAGGTTGATCGGAGAATGCGATTGGGGGTGTAATGTTTTATCTTCTTGCATAAATATTGCGGAGCATTTCCTTGTGTGCACTTGTGGGTGAGACAGAGGGTCTTGAATGTGACTCGATCCTTTACGGCAAGGCAATGAAGGGTTCTCTGTGAAGGGGTGATGGATTTCCAGTTTTTTTTTCCCGTTACCAGTCTGGCTGCCATGTTCTGGACGACTTAATAGTGCTCAAGGCAAGTTTCAGATCCACGCCGCGCTGTAAGAACAGCTGGATCCGAGAAACCGAACATGCCCGTGGGCGCCAGGCCATCTCTTCACACATAGAGATGTAGGCCTTCCAAGTGCGATGGTAGAACGTCCGGGAAGAAGATTTCCGGGCCCTCAATATGGAGGAGATTACCGAATCTGACAGACCACGGTCCCTTAGTACCTGGCTTTCAATAGCCATGCCGGTAAAGCCAGCGACTAAAACAGGATGAAGTATGGGAGCTTGAGACAGAAGGTCCTCCCGCATTGGCAGCTGCCAGGGAGCGTCAGCTACCAGTCTCACGAGGTCGGCGTACCAGGGACGCCGGGACCAGTCTGGGGCGATTAGGAACACCAGAATCCCCTCGACCTCCACTCTGCGGAGCAGACGAGGAAGCAATTTCATTGGGGGAAAGGCATAAAGCAGCCGACACTGACCCCATGGAGCCACCAACGCGTCTGCCCAGGGATCCCTGGACCTGCCCACAAACCTTGACACCTTGCGATTGAGTCGAGAGGCCAGGAGATCCACAACTGGTGTGCCCCATTTCTGACAAAGTAATTGAAACACCTCTGGGTGTAACGACCATTCCCCTTGGTCCAGCCTCTTGCGACTTAGATAGTCCGCCTGCCAGTTTTCTACGCCCGGATGTAAACAGCCGATAGAGCCGGCACGCCCCTTTCGGCCCAACTTAAGATGTGAGCAACTTCCGACACTGCGGCCGAGCTCCTTATTCCTCCCTGATGGTTGACAGAAGCCACCGCCGTGGCGTTGTCCGACTGGATCTTGACCAGATGCCCTTGAAGTCTCTGCGACCACTTGGAGAGGCACAGTCTGATCGCTCAAAGTTCGAGGACGTCCAGCAACCCTGGGCCGACTGGACCCCCCAGACTCCAGACAATTTAGGGGAAGAAAGGTCACATACTGACTCCATTAACACCCACTGACAGCCCTCAGGGACCAAGTGAAAAACACTTAAGAAGTCCACCCTCCTTGCTGCACTAAACGGGGGGGGGGGTAACCCAGGGGACTCACCACCCAGAGAAAGACCGCTCAGCACCGCTGCCCGCCTTCCTTGTATACACAGCGTGTGTGTGAGGAAAAAAACTGTGAGGAGAATGAGCTGTGCGCCGTTTAGAAAGCCAGTGCTAGAGGCCAAAACCCACTCCAAAATGGCCACCAGACGCCTCAGATAAAAAGGGCGCAGACCACAATAAAATGGCCGCCCGCGATACCGACCTGCGCCACAGCGCGGCCACGACAAAATGACCGCCAATGGAAATTCGAATAGAGAAAGCAGGCACACTAAAAATGGCGTCGGCGCCGCAAAAAATAGCGCCCGAGCCCCGGGATGTGGGCGAGAAGTCCATGCAGAGACTTCCCAGGAGACAGACCCCCCCCCTCACAGAAAGCTGACCCTGGCGCCCCACAGTCCCCCACAGGGACTCGGAGCCCCCCACAGGTACACCCCGGTCGCAGCGGGCCCTAGGGCAGGAGGGGAAATGGCGACAGAGAGCAGGGAAAGGGAGGACAGGAGAACACTTAATCCCGGGAATGCCCAGCTGTTCCATCCTGCCGAGACATGAGAAATCGTACTTACCCGTCATTGCGAGGACATGCTGGCGTGTCCCTGACAGACCCACAACCGATGGTACGGAGCAGCTGTCAGCCCGGTCCTTTGTGAGTGAGACAGCAAGCAGCCCAGTCATATGTGGACCCCGGAGCATGTGCTCACCGGCCACCCCTGGAGCCATGGGGTACGTTTGGCAGAACCAGCTCAAAGCTAAGGACTGGCACGCTCGATGGCCGGAACTGGGAAGACTACAAGGATCTATAATATCCAGCCTGTCGCCCAGCCGGCAGTTGATAGAAGATATCACAAAAAGTAAAAAATAAATTTAAAAAAATTCAGGACTCAAAGGGAGCCACGTCCTTCTCCTCTGCTAGGCAGAAAAAAACTGAGGCTGCTGACTACAGGGTGGAGGGTTATGTACGGAGGGACTGCCCCCTGGGTGGGGCTGTTCAAATCTGTTAAAGTTACATGTTTTAAGATAACTAACATGTTCTGCCTAGTCCTCTCCTATGAACAGGAACATAACCCACATGTCAAGATTTAAGGAGCTGTGTCCGTCCATGGACGAAAAGAGAAAAGTTTGCGTCTCTCCTGTCCATTAGCACGTTTGAAGGCTCTCTTCAAACACGTGTGGGAGTAACCCCTCAGTAATATTCTGTCCTTCAAGGCACCAGCCTCTTGGAGAAAAGTATCCTGGCTAGAGCAATTCTGTTTCAGTCTCAAATATTGGCTGTACGGAATAGATTTTACCAGGGCTTGGGGGTGGGAGCTAGTCGTATGGAGGACTGTATTCCCAGCCGTAGACTTTCGATAAAGTCCACTTGATAGACTTCCGTCCATGTTTTTTGTTACAGTCACATCCAGAAAGGTGATACTGGTTTCACTAGAGGTATCCGTGAACCTCAGATTGAATTCATTCTGGTTCATGGTGGAAATGCACTCCTCTAATTCGCCCGCTGAACCCTCCCATATTAGTAACATATCATCGATGTAGTGGAACCAAGCCGCCACATGATGAATAAAAGATTTAGCAGACTCGCTGGACAGAAAAGACTTCTCCCATTCCCCCAGGTACAGGTTGGCATACGATGGGGCACAAGATGTCCCAATCGCAACCCCCTGTACCTGGAGGAAATAGGAACCGTCAAAAGAAAATACTCTGTGGCCGAGTATGAACTCCAAGGCCATGATGATAAACTCACCAAGCTTGTGGTTGGCTCTATGCACTTGAGAAATTACATGTCTGATAGCCGCTAATCCCAAGTGATGGAGAATAAAGCTGTATAAAGCTTCAATGTCGATAGCGACTAGCAGAGCATGTTTGGATATACGAAGACCCTCCAAATTTCGTAGAAGATGGATAGTGTCCCTTATGTATGAGGGCAGCCCAATCACAAACAGCGTAAGGTACGTATCAAGATATACACTTAGATTTTCTGTAATGGCCCCATTCCCTGACACTATTGATCTACCTGGAGGTTCAGATAGACTTTTATGGACCTTGGGGAGACAATATAGTGTTGGGACTCTTGGGTGTTTAATCCGCAAGAATTCCCACACATCCTGATTGATGACACCTTGAGAAAATGCACCATCAATCAGTGCATAGAATTGGATTTCAAATCTGGCAATACTGGCCTTAGAAATTGGTTTGTACCAATCCTTGTTGGAAAGTATCTTATGGCACATGGTCTTGTATTGATCATTAGTTATTATTACAATATTGCCCCCTTTATCAGAGGGCTTGATTGTAAGAGAATGACAATTTTTTAAGTTTATCCAGAGCAGATTGTTCCATGCGTGTTAAATTACCCAAGGGTCCCTGTTTATGTAGTTTTTTAATCTCAGCTGATGCCAAAGTGACGAAAGCTGCTAAATTAGAGTTCGTGTGAAGGGAGGGGAATTTATCAGATTTATTCTTTAAACTGCTTACCGAAGGGAGGGGTACATCCGACATGGCAGATTCCTGTAGTAAGGTCTCAAAATCCAATGCATCAATGAGGTCTAGAGGATCCTGATCGTCCAATAGGAACATCAAAACCTCCAGATCCCTATCATGCTGTGTTGTAATAGGACATTGTTTGTCCTTGTTTTTAGACTAAAGACTCTTAAAAAGCAACTTTCTTGCCAAGAGGTTTAGATCTTTAATGATCTCAAAAGCATTGAGGCGTGAATCCGGGGCAAAAACTCAATCCTTTTGATAACACGGCCCTTTCTTCAGTGGAGAGATCATGATCAGAAAGGTTGATGATGTCCATGCCATGATTGATGGCTGGGGCATCATCAAACGACATCATCCTGACGTTTCCGGGATTGATCCTGATCCCTGTGGAAAAAACCCTGCATCACTAACTCGATCAGTGGTGGTTCTATGCCCATTATGGGAACCAAGTGTTGAGAAGTGAACAGACCTGAATTAGAAGACCCAGAAACCTGAGCAGAGGAATCACCACGTGAGTCATCATAGTTACCACACGTCCCAGAAGAAGCAGTAGAGGGTCGGGTATCAATAATTATTTTCTTGGGCGCATTAGAATCTTCCCCAAAGAGCGGACGTTTTGGTTTCTTGCTCCTATTCCTGGTATGATTTTGAGAAGAGGATGAAACAGAAGAGTTAATTGAAGAATTACAACCTCTATCAGTCATTGATTTCCCTTAGTCTTGTGAGGCTGAATAGGGTAATTCGATTGCCATTTGTCAACCATCAAGGAGGAACAAGGAGCTCGGCTGCAGCATTGGAGGTCGCTCACATCCTGTGGTGGGCAGAGCGGCGCGTGCCGGCTCTATCAGCCGTGTACATTCCGGGCGTAGAAAATTGGCAAGCGGACTACCTATGTTGTCAGATGCTGGACCAAGGGGAATGGTCGTTACATCCGCATGTATTTCTACTCCTTTGCCTGAGATGGGGCATGCCAGATGTTGACCTCCTGGCTTCTCGACTCAATCGTAAGGTGTTGAGGTTTGTGGCCAGGTCCAAAGATCCCTGGGCGGACGCGACAGACGCGTTGGTAGCTCCGTGGGGGCAGTATCGGCCTTTTTGTGCCTTCCCCCGCTAAAACTTCTTCCTCGTCTACTTCGCAGAGTGGAAACCGAGGGGATTCCGGTGATTCTAATTGTCCCAGATTGGCCTCTGCGTCCCTGGTACGCCGACTTAGTACAGCTGGCGGCGGATGTTCCTTGGCTGCTGCCGATGCAAGAAGACCTTCTCTCGCAAGGTCCTATACTTCATCCTGCTTTACAGTTGCTGGCTTTAACGGCATGGCTGTTGAAAGTCAGGTGCTAAGGGACCGAGGTCTGTCGGACTCGGTAATCTCCACCATGCTGAGGGCGCTGAAGTCATCTTCTCGGAAGATTTATCATCGCACGTGGAAGGCCTACATCTCTATGTGTAAGGAGATGGGGTGGCGTCCGCGTACATATTCGGTTTCCAGGATCCTGCTGTTTTTACAGCGAGGGGTGGATCAAAAACTTGCCTCAAGCACCATTAAGGGGCAGATATCAGCCTTGGCTGTCTTTTTTTCAGCGACCCTTGGCGACTCATTCATTGGTGAGTACATTTGTACTGGCCCCTCCGGTTCGACCACCTCTGCCTCCATGGGATTTAAATCTGGTACTCTCGGTACTTCAGAAACCGCCGTTTGAAAACATTAGAGAGATCCCACTATTGACACTCTCTCAGAAGGTAGCCTTTCTGGTGGCTATTACATCTGCCAGGAGGGTGTCTGAGTTGGCGGCCTTGTCTTGCAAGTCTCCCTACTTGATCCTCCACAAGGATAAGGCGGTGCTATGCCCCCAGCCTTCATTTCTTCCTAAGTTGTTTTGGCTTTTCATCTAAATTAGGACATTGTGCTTCCATCATTGTGTCCTCGGCCGTCGCATCCCAAAGAGGTTGCCTTGCATTCCTTGGACATGGTCCGGGCTCTGCTGGTGTACCTGTCTGCTACGGCTCAGTTTCGGAGGTCAGACTCACTATTTGTGTTGGTGGTTGGTCCAAAGAAGAGCCTGGCGGTCTCTTCGGCCACCATTTCTCGTGGTTCAGACAGATCGTGATTCAGGCTTATGCCCTAAAAGGGCGAGCGCCTCCCTTTCCTGTCACAGCGCATTCGACCAGGGCAATTGGTGCCTCCTGGGCTTTCCGACATCAGGCCTCCGTTTCCCAGGTGTGTAAGGCGGCGACCTGGTCGTCCATTCACACTTTCACTAAATTTTACAAGGTTGATGTGAGTGCATCTGCGGATGCTTGCTTCGGCCGCAAGGTTTTGCAGGCGGCTGTTTAAGGTTGCACCTCCTCCGTTTAGGAGCTCTGGTTGTTATGGGTGAAGGTTTTTTGTTTGCTGTTCCCACCCCTCGTTTTTTTTTACACTGCTTGGGGACGTCCCTAAGGTCAGGATTAAAGTGCTGTGTCCGTCAATTAACGAAAGAGAAAATAGGATTTTTGTACTCACCGTAAAATCCTTTTCTCTGAAGTTCATTGACGGACACAGCACCCACCCCTCCTTTTTATGTTTGTACTGCTTTTTGACAAACTGAGCTGCTGGATGCAGTGTGAGGGGTTATAGCCAGTAGGACCGCCCCCTGGGCTGTACTGTGCAGTTTTGTTGTTTTTAACATGTTCTGCCTAGTCCTCTCCTGAAGGTGGCGATATAACCCTAAGGTCAAGATTAAAGTGCTGTGTCCATCAATGAACTTCAGAGAAAAGGATTTTACGATGAGTACAAAAATCCTATTTTTTTTCTTATTTATTTATTTTTACATTTGTTTTTTATTGCTGCCTGTGCCCCCGTTAGGGAGATTCACCCTCTAATTATAATGAATGGCTATAAATTAAAGCCTTTCCTTATGTACAACTGTCATGTGATCTCTGTTATTGGTCACAGCGAACACATGGTTCCAGAGCCGGCCCTGTATATCTGTTTGACAGTTTGCGTTTAAAAATTTGGATTTTGTTACACAACATTTGCAAATATGTGTGGAAGCCACACTGCCTTGTCAAGGTCGCTCTGTGTAATGTGGTCCCTAACTGTAATCTATAAGAACCTCCATATTGGAGTATAATACATAACAGTGGATACATTGAGGGTAGGTATGCCTGGGGGTAGTTCATTACCCCTTCAGGGCACATGAATACACCAAAAGCACAGCATGATGGCAGGATTGAAGAACTCATAAATTGGTACAGTTGCCATTTTTGTTTAAATTGCTGTATTTGGCATGGGAACACGGCAGAAGTCTTCAGCTACCATTAATGACTGCCCTATATTTGTGCCTGGCTGCCTGTCAGTGACTAAAAAAAAATTTCAATCAACTAATGTGCAAGCTGAATTCTGCATTGTAAAGTAGGGCACCACTATGCTGGGCAGGGATTTTTTTGCTGCATTTTATGTACAATTAGTGGATGGTTATATGACAACAGCTTTCGGTTGCCCCTATACTACCAGTGTTCAAATTTTCAACACTCAGTAACACCTCACTGGGCTATGCAAATAACACACAAAATTAAATCAGATGTGAAATCAGTGTTTCAGAAACTGAGATGCTTACCCTTCTGTGTAACAGAAGCCTTTTCCCAATTCTGAGAACAAGATGTGGTTAAAAAAATTGATGCGTTTGAATTGGTATCCTTTATTGTGGTTACAATCAAGTCTGAAGCACCCTGTCCAAAACAATTTAACAAGCACTTATGACCAAAGTGGTCCACTTTCTCTGGTAGGAGGCTCATTTATGCGGTGTCACTTGGTGGTAGATACACAGAAAATTTGCAATGTGGGGACACCTATGAAATACATGGACTGTGGATTAATTTAGTCTTGTTTACAGGACTCCGTCACTGCTTTGGGCTTCTGCAAGATGACCTTTGTGGGTTAAATTCCTTTCTTTTTTACAAATTTGCTTTTAATAACATTTTTTGGACTTTTCATGATTGGGTATTCTCTGCAAGGAGAAATTTCACAGAATTCACTAACCTCTGAGGAAGGATTTCCTTGAAAGGTGCAAATTCCCTTGCAAAGTGAACAGCCTTTTTTATTTTAGTAAATCTTTTGCATTGAATAAAACCAGAGATATTAGATTGTGTGTTGGACCTGTTGTTGTTGATAGTTATCCCTTGTCACATATTAGGGAAGTATTTTCAGAACTCAGAGGAGCTATATTCTTTTCTACACTTGATTTCAAAGTGCATATCTTAAAGTTTTTCTGGATAAGATAAGTAGGGAGCTCACTGAATTTACTACCCTTGAAGGCTTGTTCCATTCTACGCATGTATCTTATGGTTTAGCTTCAGCAGCCAGTTGTTTTCAAAGACTGATGTTTTCAATCCTCAGGAACATACTGAGGTGCTTTCTTAGACCTTACTTTCCTAGAGACACAGAGCGGGATCACTACTCGCTGTTGTGGAGACACAGAGTGGGATTGCTACCCCATCTGTTCTAGAGACACAGAACTGTATAGCAGACACTTATGCCGCGTACACACGATCGGAAATTCCGACAGTAAAAGTCCGATGTGAGCTTTTCATCAGAAATTCCGACCATGTGTAGGCTCCATCAGACTTTTGCTGGCGGAATTTCCACCAGCAAAAGTTTGAGAGCAGGTTCTCAATTTTTCCGATGGAAAAAATTCAGATCGTCTGTAGCAATTCCGACGCGCATGCTCGGAAACAATTAGTCGCATGCTCGCATTGAACTTCATTTTCTCGGCTCGTTGTAGTGTTGTACGTCACCGTGTTCTTGGGGGTTGAAAGTTCAGAGCACTTTTGTGTGACCGCGTGTATGCAAGCCAAGCTTGTGCGAAATTCCGTCGGAAAAACAATCCAAGTTTTTTTCCGACGGAAAATCCGTTGTACGCTGCAAAAGTCCTTATTCCAATACTGCCTTTCTCTACCATTCTTTGGTAGCCATCCTACATATTTAGTTCACTCTCAGGGCTTTTTCCTCAACTACCCAGAATTATCCACTTGATTCAATATCACCTTTGGAAACCTTCACCCCCCCCCCCCCCTTCCTTTCTGAACTTCAAATAGTTCTGTTACCAGTTTGGGCTCCTCTGCAAGTTAAATCCCCTCCAGTCATCTTTGCTACAGTTGCTCTGCTGACTTCAAGCAAGTGTGAACCTTTGAGCTCCACCATTGTGCACCACTGTAAGGGCCCAGTGGTGCCCCAACCAAGCAAGAAAAACAAACAAAAATAAATTCTTCTGTCTTCATTCACCACCCCCATAGACTTTATTGGAGGGGGGGGGGGTTAGTTCAGCAGCAAAGTCCTGCAGGCATACTTTAACATAGCTGGGCCACTACAGGGGTCTAATGGTGGCGTAGCCTCCAGAAGGATTGATAAAATATTCCATAGCTGCTATTATTGCACCCATTGTTATCTTGTTACAGGTTAAGCTGCATTTGGTGTATTTGGAAACCTGGGCCCGGTTACTCTCTGCTTTGTTGTCTACAAAATTCTATAGCATAGAAAGTCTCTTTAGAGTATAGTGGTAGGGGTCATTGCATTTTTTTGTTCATTGGCTGTGTTACTTTTTTCTTGTTTGAGATGTTTGCTATCAATAGAATTACAGCTTCTACTCAATCTGGTGTTGTCTACAGTGGCTTGAAAAAGTATTCATACCCCTTGGAATTTACCACATTTTTTCATGTTACAACCAAAAACATAAATGTATTTTATTGGGATTTCATGTGATAGACCAACACAAAGTGGCACGTAATTGTGAAGTAAAAGGAAAATGATAAATGGTTTTCATTTTTTTTTACAAATAAATATTTGAAAAGTGTGGCGTGCATTTGTATTCAGCCCCTCCTTGTCAATACTTTGTAGAATTACCTTTCGCTGCCATTACAGCTGCAAGTCTTTTTGGGTATGTCTCTATCATCTTTGCACATCTAGAGAGTCTGGATATTGACTGGGCTATTCTAACACATGAATATGCTTTGATTTAAACCATTTCATTGTAGCTCTGGATGTATGTTTAGTGTTGTTGTCCTGCTGGAAGGTGAACCTCAGCCCCAGTCTCAAGTCTTTTGTAGACTTTAACAGGTTTTCTTCTAAGATTGCCCTGTATTTTGCTCCATCTATCTTCCCTTCAACTCTGACCAGCTTCCCTGAAGAAAAGCATCCCACAACATGATGCTGCCACCACCATGTTTCACGGTGGGGATGGTATGTTCAGGGTGATGTGCAGTGTTAGTTTTCCGACACACAAAGCGTTTTTCTTTTAGGCCAAAAAAGTTAAATTTTGGTCTCATCTGACCAGAGCACCTTCTTCCACATGTTTGCTGTGTCTCCCACATGGCTTCTCGCAAACTGCAAACCAGACTTTTTATGGCTTTCTTTCAACAATGGCTTTCTTCTTCTCACTCTTCCATAAAGGTCAGATTTGTGGAGTGTACGACTAATAGTTGTCCTGTGGACAGATTCTCCCACCTGAGCTGTGGATCTCTGCAGCTCCTCCAGAGTTACCATGGGCCTCTTGGCTGCTTTTCTGATTAATGCTCTCCCTGCCCAGCCTGTCAGTTTAGGTGGACGATCATGTCTTGGTAGGTTTGCAGTTGTGCCATACTCTTTCCATTTTCGTATGATGGATTGAACAGTGCTCTGTGAGATTTTCAGAGCTTGGGATATTGTTTTATAACCTAACCCTGCTTTAAACTTCTCCACAATTTATCCCTGACCTGTCTGGTGTGTTCCTTGGCCTTCATGATGCTGTTTGTTCACTAAGGTTCTCTAACAAACCTCTGAGGGCTTCACAGAACAGCTGTATTTATACTGAGATAAAATTACACACAGGTGGACTCTATTTACTAATTAGGTGACTTCTGAAGGCAAGATTGGTTCCACTAGATTTTAGTAAAGGGGGCTGAATACAAATGCATGCCACACTTTTCAAATATTTATTTTTAAAACATTTTGAAAACCATTTATCATTTTCCTTCCACTTCACAATTATGTGCCACTTTGTGTTGGTCTATCACAGTGATGGTGAACCTTGGCACCCCAGAGGTTTTGGAACTACATTTCCCATGATGCTCGTGCACTCTGCAGTGTAGTTGAGCATCATGGGAAATGTAGTTCCAAAACATCTGGGGTGCCAAGGTTCACCATCACTGGTGTATCACATAAAATCCCAATAAAATACATTTATGTTTTTGGTTGTAACATGACAAAATGTGGAAAATTTCAGGGCACTGTAACTCATTGAGTAGGGGCGTGTCCGGGTGGTTAAATTGTTAATACCACCAGTTTGTATACCAGGTTAGTCTCATTCATTTCATGGCTCATTCGGGGGTGTGCTACACATATTAATATTTTGAGATATATTTATTTACATTGTTGTTGTTTGTATTTTTTCAGTAGTGAGGAAAAAGACCACTGGCATGTAGTTACTATATAAACTTGTTACATGTACAATACTTTCTATATGTTGTACAAGTCCTGAACTTGTTAATAAAACACTCTATAACTACTTTGCCTCCCAGACCACAGGACACAACAATCCTGCAGTAAGATACTGGATCAGGATAATATGACTTCCAAGTTTCGGCCTACGTTGGCTTTACTTTTTCTCTGTTTCAAGCCTTCTCTGTGGTATGATGCAAAACAGGACAGACTGTCACATGAAGCCTGGAGCTCTTTGGACTGTTCAGTTTCAATTTCTATTGTAGACTAATGAAATAAGTGACAACTAGCTGTTGCACCTAAATAGTACAGGCTTTGGCTTAAGCCTAGGACACATGAGCTGAATATCAGGTGTCAGAGGCCGGTACAATAGAAAGCGGCCGACATTCGGCCCATGTAGTTGGTCCGGCAGAAGCCAGACATTCGGCCGACTTCTGTCGAAGGGACAAGACTGAAAAAGGTCTGCCGATTGGCTCCCGATCAGCGATCTCAGCCAATGACTGAGAGTGCTGACCAGATTGTTCTGACGGGGGAGCCATCCTCTTGTCAGAACACAATAGAATAAACAGAGGAGATCGCTGTACAAACGTTCGATTGTTAGTACAGCATCTCCTCCAGAGCTGTCAGTTTTTTTTCATTCAGTTCGCTGGGTTGAACAAGAAAAAAAAAAACTAATAGTATTTAGCAGGCTTTAGACCTGTGAGATCTTTCCACAACTTCAGACCTGGATATTGTTAGTAAGATAGAGTCAATGGGCAGCCCTGTTCTCCCTTTGTCATATTGCCATACACTAGAGTGTAGGGTGATGTCATTACTTGGGCTGTGCTGCTGGACAGGTAATGCCAACTTGGCGGTGCCTACAGCTAGGGCTTTCTGTGGACTGGCCCAGAGACAACAGTATTGTATCTATTTATTCCTAGCCATAACAACACTAGTTTGGTATGAAGCATTGTTTGTTTAAGTAGGTCAGTTATTGCGGGAGTGGTTTAGGTATTTAATAGAACGTCCTATTTATAGCAATTGGCTTGTCTGGATGTTACCTGTGTTTTATTAGTGAGCAGTTGGGACCAACCTGCAATGTCACAGTGAATATACAGCATATTGATTATTAGACATCAGGGGCCTGCCTGGACCTGCAACGTGGAGAAAGCTGCAGACAGTCACGCTGTTTATAAATATTTAACTCCTTACCTGCTATAGTGTTGTACAGGTTGCCTCGGACATTATTTCTTCATAATACTTTCCAGCATGCTACAGTTCTCCAAATTGGATGTCAGAAACTACATTTCCCAACATGACCTGATCCTTTTTTTTATTTTTTATTTAAATATAACAAGACACGTCCTTTAAAACTTTCATTCTGAATGGGCTACGATGACTTATAAAAGTGTTTTACCCCGTTTGATGGGAGTACAGCTCTTGTCAAATGCTTTCCCTTGGCACCTCTCTGGCTGCAAATTCACAAGCAGATACATACCAGTCCCATAAATATTTATGAAATGCGCTCCTGAGCCACTCAGAGTACAGAGGTACACACTGCAGAAATAACATAACGTATGTATTATTTTCTGGTGAAAAAAGTAGGGCTATTGAGTACTGATCCCTTCACTTGCACTACATATATCTATCTGTTGGCTAGTGTGTATGAAGGTTCCAGCTTCAAGGCTACGGCTTGCTTTCCTAACAAGCGTTGTATAAATAACTGTCGCTTAGCTCAGTCCTGATTGTACTATGTGTCCAGTACAGATAAATAGCCCGACCAGTCTAAACACTGAGCATAGTTTAAAAACAACTTTCATACAGACCAAATACTTAAATATCCTTAGACCTCTTACACAACATGAGGTTCCTAAGACCCGGTTCACACTGGGGCGGCACGACTTGTCCCGCGACTCTGCCGGGCGATCTCCACACGACTTCAGAGGTGACTTGCAAAATGACTTCTGTATTGAAGTCAATGCAAGTCGCCCTGAAGTCGTCCCAAAGTAGTACAGGAACCTTTTTCTAAGTCGGAGCGACTTGAGTCGCTTCTATTAGAATGGTTCCATTGTACAGAGCGGAGCGCGACTTGTCAGGCGGCTAGGTCGCCTGACGAGTCGCCCCTGTGTGAACCGGCTCTTAGTGTATAGTAAATTATGGAAATCCAGCTCCTACTTGCCTGACAGTACTTGAGGTGAGGTTATGCATAGCCCCGTGTTTTATATGTGGCTGAAAATTTACAAGTAGCTTTAAAGAGGAGTTCCAGGACCCCACGAAAAAATTTAGTCGGCAGCTACAAATACTGTAGCTGCTGACTTTTAATATTAGGACACTTACCTGTCCTGGGTTCCCGCGATGTCGGCACCCCAGCTGATTTTCGGATTGGCTCTCGGGTGCTGTCACTGCCATGTGTAGTAAGGGAACCCGGCAGCGAAGCCTTTAGGCTTCACAGCCGATTCCCTACTGCACATGTGTGAAGCGTGCTGCAATTTCTTTTTTTTTTTTAACAAACAAAGATGCTTTATTGTTGTCACTAAGGAAAATTTACAGTATATCCATTGGTACAGAACAGAGCATAGCATGTAAGTACACATGTGCTGCACTTTCTAATTGGCCTGACGGTGGAGGAAGGAGGAGGGGGGCCAAACTTCCGAGGGACGGCGCTAGATTAAAAAAACAGGTACCTGTTTCCTCCTTCCCCTGAAAGGTGCCAAATGTGGTCAATCCACTTTTGGGTGGAACTCTGCTTTAAAGAAATTAACATATAGTACATGCAATACAGGGAGGTAGTTATGGTCAAATAAAAAGCCTCCATCACCATGTACATCTGCACCAAGCAAGTACCTGTATAACTGTTAGGTAGATTCACCCTTTCTATTTATCCTGTTTAGCATTATCACCAAAAGTGAAGAAAAATCTCAAATTTAGGATTGACACCAGAAGAGGAATAGAAGAGACATTTTTAAATGGGGACACTAATTTAGGTGACAACCAGGGATTTCCTCTCACTTCCTGTTTTGGCCTTGGGACAGTTAGTGAAGAGAAATCTCCCTAATGGTGCACAGATGGCAAAAATATACCGTATATACTCAAGTATAAGCCGAGGTACCTAATTTTACCACAAAGAACTGGGAAAACTTATTAACTCAAGTATAAGCCGAGGGTGGGAATGCAGCAGCTACTGTAAGTGGAAGAGGGTCAACAATGCCCATTTGCACGCCTCACTGTGCCCATTGCCACCTCACTGTGCCAATTGTCACTGTGCCCAACCGCACTCTACCCATTGCCACCTCACTGTGCCCATCCTTACTGTGCCCATCCTCACTGTGCCCGTTGTCAGTGTACCTGAAATTGAGAGGCTGCGGGCGTCCATTCATTGTTTAAAACTCGCAGTCTCCTCCTGGTCCCTTCCGTGATAGGCGTTTCTCAGCAGACACAGTTCCGCCTATCACGAACGTTCTCTCATCCTCGGACTCAGTTTCCCAGCAGATACTGTGTTCAGTGTTCCGCCAATCACGGACGTCCGAGGATGAAAAGTCGGTCGTGATTGGCGGAACACTGAACAGTTTCTGCTGGGATGGGTGAGGATGAGAGAACGTTCGTGATAGTCATTTCTCAGCAGACACAGTTCCGCCTATCACGGAAGGGACCAGGAGGAGACCGCAAGTTTTAAACGATGGACGCCCGCAGTCTCTCAATATTTTCAGGTACACTGACTCGAGTATAAGCCGAGGGGGGCATTTTCAGCCCCCAAAAAAGGGCTGAAACTCTTGGCTTATACTCGAGTATATACAGTAACCGTTATGCCCCGTACACACGATTGGTTTTCCTGTTGGAAAAAGTCTGATGAGAGCTTTTGGTCAGGAACCCTGACCGTGTGTATGCTCCATCAGACTTTTTCCAACGGAAAAACTGCTGTAAAAAGATAGAGAGCAGGTTCTCTATTTTCCCGTCAGGAAAAAAACTGATCGGAATTTCCGATCGTGTGTACAAATCCCGATGTGCTAAATTCCGACGCGTGCTCGGAAACAAATCGACACATGCTCGGAAGCATAGAACTTAATTTCTCGGCTCGTCGTAGTCTTTTACGTTACCGCGTTCTTGGCAGTCAAAAGTTCACCGAACTTTTGTGTGACCGTATGTATGCAAGGCAGGCTTGAGAGGAATTCCGTCGGAAAAAACATCCAACTTTTTTCCGACGGGAAAACTGATCATGTGTACGGGGCATTAGGGATTATAACTCTCCCTCTACTCTTACCCTACAGATGTGATACCTATGTGTGAACTGTTTTTGTTATTTTTCCAGTTATATGACCAGACACCCTGCCAGACAGCAAGCCAGGTACTTACACAAGTGTATTAAAAGCTGTCAAGCCTGGAGTTGAGCCATAAAAATACATGACATGGTTTGAGGCTAAAAATATACTTTGCATCAAATTCTGATGTTTTATTCCTGCCCAGGGAGCCATGGGTGGCACATATAGCCAGCCATAGAAGTGTATAACCATATGCAAACATACTTGAGTATATGCTGATGCTTTTGTGCATCAGGGCAAACATGCAAATGCGCATATGATTATTCCCTGGATGCAAATTTCCACATTCAGTGAATACTTCATATGTGCATTTATGCTCATGCACAAAATTGTTGGCACATACCTGAGTACGGCCAAGTACAGCCATTCACTTCTATGGCCAGTTGTATGCACCACCTAGGGTTTCCCATGTACAGAAACACACAGGTATTTTATTCTAGGGCATATTTTAAAGTGTTTGTAAAGGTAACATGAAAAAAAAAAAACAGAAAAAACATATACGTAATACTTACCTGCTCTGTGCAATGGTTTTGCACAGAGCAGCGCTAATCCTCCTCTTTGTGGGTCACCTGCTTGGCGCTCCAGGATCCTACCCCCTACCTACCACTTGCTATGGGGACACTCATGCAGGCTCACTCCCAAGCTCAATTGGCACACACAGTGTGCCTTGGCCGTGCCCCCTGCTCCCTCCTCACTAGCTGTAATTGACAGCAGCAGGAGCAAATGTCTCCTGCTGCTGTGTCTGAGCCAGTGAGGAGAAAGAGAGCAGTGATGCTGCTGTTGGGCACAGCGCTATATCGACAGTTATGGCTCATTTAAGTATAAGGATGTGCTGGGGGGGAACTGCACTCTGGCCTTTAGAACCACTTTAAGGCTCAAACCTTCTGTGTGCATGAGGCCAATAAATACATTATTTGACTGAAGGGTGTTGTTATGTGCCTGGACCTCAGTGCACTAGGGTATGCAGATGTTTACCAGTTGGGTAATAAATATATATTTTTACCGAATTAGCAGCAACGGCTCAACCATTAGGAGTGCATGGGTGCCGCCCTCCATGCGTCCGCCACTCTGATCTACATGCAGGGCGCCGAGCCATGGTTTCCAATGGGGGAGTGGGGTGGGGTGTTCTGAAGCACATGATTTAGAGCCAGAGGCTCTAATAGGCTTCAAAAAAGGGTGGGCTTGGGGCGCAGAGCACTGCGCTCCGAGTCCACCCAGTTGTGTGACAATGGCGCCCCCCCCCCAAAAAAAAAACACCAGCTGCCACTGCTAATTAGTAAATTTTACCAAATTTTTATGTATTCATTCCATCATCATTACATGTATTCACTTCAATACTCTAAATTTACTTTTCCTCCCCCATAATCCTATTCACAGCAGAATTCATTCTAAAATCTGGAGTCATTGCACTGTGGGCCTTACAGGATATATTGCATTGGCCAATCCAGTCATTCTGGTATGGTTTTTGCACTGGGGGCTGTAGCAGGAAGTCTTTGAAGGATAAGTTCACCTTTACAAAAAAAAAACAATAAATGCACATTTTTGTAGGTATTTTGTTAGGAGCCTGTAAAGCATTGCACCCACGATCAGCAGATCATGGGTGGAATGCCATGGTCTATGTATCTGTCTGCCCGTACCTTGGATAGGGCAGGCAGTTGCAATCCGACAGGTAGACTCAATGAACCACTAGAGTGCTCAATAGTGCCCTGGTAGTTCATTGAGAACTACAAAGCTGACAGCCTCAAAGGTGTCGGTACTTGTAGTTTTCACATTCACAGAACACTGTGAATGAATGACGCGGCTGGGCAGATGACAGAAGATCCCCTGGTTGCTGTCGAAATGGGGGTTTGGGGGGGGGTGGGTTATGCAGGGGCCAGTGCATCTGTAACATGTTACACCATGAATAAAGGTGAACTTATACTTTAAAGTAGAACTATGGCTGAAAGCAAACATACATGTACACAGCATAACCACCACATCACCCTTAAAATAGTCTTTCTACGTGTTAATCGTGCCAGTAGACCAGTTCATTCTTTAGAGCAATCACTGCAGCTTTGTTACCCTGTGGACAGGGCAATTTTAAATGGACGTGTAATTTTAGATAGAGTTTAAGTAGGCAGCGAACAAATGAATGCCGAACTCCAGTTAACACCTTTTAAGCAGTTACAGCAACAGGTTTATCTTCTTTAGGCTCAGTTCACACTGCTGCGATGCGAGAACCCGTGCAAATCCAGTAAGGGTTCCCGCATCGCATACAACTCGCAGGCAGTTCACACTGCCCTATGCGAACCGCTGCGGGTGTCAATACAAAGTTAATGACACCCCCAGATTAGGGTGACCAGATGCCCCCAGTTTCCGGGGACAGTCCCCGGATTGAGGACACTGTCCCCAGACCAAATCTGTCCCCGGTTTTGTCCCCTGATTGGATTTGAACAGGAGCTGGAGCAATTTCAAAGACAGTCAGTGCAGAATAAAAAATAAATAATTCTGAATTACACACCCCACTCCGCCGCTCCTACTAGCTTAGGGAGGTGTATTTTTTTCATGATCTGTGTCCCTTTCTGATGATCATGTGCTGGTCGGAGCGGAGGGAATATTTTTTTCAGTTTCGGGCGCATGCCCATTCAGCTCCGCTCGCATGTTCTTCTGCCTTGGCTTAAATCCTAGCCAGCCACCTGCCTGCTTATCTCCTTGCCTTTTCCGGCAGAGTGATCTTCCTCCGCTCCCCACCCAGTAGTAGCCGGGGCCCAGAGAGTGAGACTTGAGAGGCTGTGAGGCGGGCGGCGGCGGATGAGTCGCCGATTGCCGCCATTACTAGTAAAAAAAAAATATGTCCCCGGATTTCATTTAAAAAATCTGGTCACCTTACCCCAGATCGGTTTGCGTATCGCAGTGTGAACTGTCAATTCAAGCAGTAATCGGATCGCATGGGTGTGAATACCCATGTGATCCGATTCTGGTGCAGACCAATAAAAGGGTCCTACACGACTTTGGTTCCAAATGGAAAAAAGACGGCCTGTAAAAAAAATGAGATATATATATATATATATATATATATATATATATATATTGTGACAGCAGGAAGGTAAAGTCACCTGGTTGCATCCAGGGGGGTAGATATATTTCGCCCAGATTCAGGCTTTACGCCGACTTATACAACTAGGTGGAGAGTTGTATAAGCCCAGCTGGGGCTAGTGGGCTCATGGATGACTCATACCTCTAGGGAGAGTGTGGGGCGTCATGCAGACAGGGAGTTGATGAGACCAGCTGAAGCTTGTCAGCTCATTTAGGCCTCTATAAGAACTCCCAGCTTCATTAGATGTTAGCTCATGCCTGGACCCAGACCTGTGTGGACTGTCTAGGGAGAGTGAACCCCTGTGCGGTGAGACAAAGCCTGTGTGGCTATTTGCTTGGACATTTAAAACCAGGGACTTAGGGACTAGGACAGCACTAGGCTGATCCCAGTTGTTAGTTAGGAAACCTGTATGTTTAGTCAGAGGTCAAGTTGACCAGGATTTATTTTGTTTATGTTTCTTTTGCTTTGCTGTGTTTTGTCACTGTAAATAGAAAATAAACTGCACCTTTTTGATTTTGAAAACCACAACCTCCGTTTGCTGGGCCTGTTTTTGTGTGGGGAGCCCATCTCGGGGGTCACACACACCCGCTGCCGAGCTAACCCCCTCACAGTTGGTGGAGAACCAGTGGCAGTTTTTTTTTAAGCCAGCATGGAGGAGATACTGAAGCAGCTGGCTCTAGCAAATGCCAGTCAACAGCAGACAAATGCAGGTTTGCAAAAGAGCCTTGCAGCTCAACAACAGAACTTCGCAGCCCAGCAGCAAGCTCATCAACAGAGCCTTGCAGCCCAGCAGCAAGCTCATCAACAGAGCCTTGCAGCCCAGCAGCAGACAAACGTAACTTTGCAACAGAGTCTGGAGGCTCAGCAACAAGCCCAGCAGCAATCTGAGGCCCGCTTCATAGACCTGTTGCAGAAGCAAGAGCAGAGACTACAACAACAGATGGAAGCAGTAATGCAGCAACGTCCGCAGACCAGTGAGGAAAGCCGTCCCACTAATACCGCGTCCTTTGGGGTGAGTCGTTTATTGACAAAAATGACTGGAGAGGATGATCCAGAGGTATTTTTGACCAAATTTGAAAGGACCGCTGAAAGAGAAAAGTGGCCTGAGGAGCAGTGGGCTGGACTGGTGGCTCCTCTGTTAACTGGTGAATCGCAGAAAGCTTACTATGACCTAGAGCCTAACCAAGCAAAAGACTATGTGATGCTAAAAGCTGAAATATTGGCAAGGCTGGGTGTCACCCAGGCTGTCCGGGCTCAGCGTGTGCATAACTCGACTTTCCAGCTTGGAAAACCCCCCAGGTCTCAAATGTATGATCTCATTCACCTGAGCAGAAAGTGGCTACAGCCAGAGACTTTGTCCGCACCAAAGATTGTGGAACGTGTTGTAATGGATCGGTTTTTGAGAGCTCTTCCTACTGCCATCCAAAAGTGGGTAAGCCATGGAGACCCAGAGACGGCCGATGGTCTTGTGGATCGTGTGGAGAAATACTTGGCTACAGAGAACCTGACGGCCTCTTCCAGAGACACTCGGACTTTCCACCCTAAGACCAGACCATCCCCAGGGGCGGATAAGAGGATTCCAAGGGGTGAGGGTGGAGAGAGTGAGAGGGTGGGAGCTCTACCCCAAGTTTGGCGAGAACAGCCTGGGAAATCAGCGGCTCAAGAGGCGGCAAGAAGGATCGTTTGCTACCGCTGCCGGCAAGCGGGACATATTGCAGCCAATTGCCCGGTTGTGGAGGAACCCATGCAGTGTGACTTTCTGACAGGCAGACGTCAGTCGCTGTGTGCGACAGTCGCATGCACTGCCATTCGAGGAACTGAGAAACATTTATGCAAAATGTGTGTTAATGGTAGAAATGTTGTGGTATTGCTGGATTCAGGTAGCCTTGTGACCCTGATAAAGGCTGAGTTAGTTAAAACAGAGGTCTCTGGGAATAGCAAGGTAGCTGTTATTTGTGTGCATGGGGACACCCGAGAGTATCCAGTGACTACAGTGTGTTTCGAGACCCCCAAAGGTACCCTCTCTCACCCAGTGGGCTTAGTATCTCAGTTACCGCATGACGCCATTGTGGGAAGGGATTTTCCGAAGTTCTGGGAACTGTGGGATGATCCTGAGCCCCCCACTGGTGCCCCTATGTACCAGGAATGTGATAGCCAGAACTCCCCTGAGAGTGGTGAGGACTCTCCGGAATTTCCCTTATCAGTATTGGCAGGGGAGACTCAAGAAACTGGAGAGGAGCCCACCTCCTCAGACGAAAACCTACCGTCTGTGGAGTTTTCTGATCTTGAGGTTCACAGGGAAAACTTTGCCACAGAACAGTTGAAAGACCCCGCCCTAATAAAGGCACGGGAAAACGTAGTGAAAATAGATGGCGAGTTAGTGAACCCAGATAATACCTGCACTTACCCATACTTCAGCGTAGAGAAGGACCTACTGTATCGGGTGGCAAAAAGGGCAGAAGAAACCGTTGAGCAGCTTGTGGTGCCCAAACCTTACAGGAAGTTGGTGTTGGAGTTGGCCCATGGGCACATTCTTGGAGGTCATCTGGGGACAGAGAAAACCCGAGAGAGGGTATTACAGAGATTCTATTGGCCGGGGGTGATGAAGGACATAGAAAATTATTGTTCCTCCTGCCCTGTGTGTCAGAGGTCGGCCCCGATGCCACATTTCCGTAGCCCGCTGGTCCCTCTACCCATCATTGAGGTCCCGTTTGAGAGGATCGCCATGGATTTGGTAGGTCCTATAATCAAGTCCGCTAGGGGGCACCAGTACATATTAGTTATAATGGACTATGCCACCCGTTATCCAGAAGCGATCCCTCTCCGAAATACCTCGGCCAAAACCATAGCCAAAGAGCTATCTCTTGTGTTTAGCCGGGTGGGTATTTGTAAAGAACTGCTTACGGACCAAGGTACACCCTTTATGTCCCAGGTTATGAAGGAGCTGTGTAAATTGTTCAAAGTGACGCAATTACGTACATCTGTGTATCACCCCCAAACCGATGGGCTGGTTGAAAGATTCAACAAAACCCTAAAACAAATGTTGACGAAAGTGGTGGATAGAGATGGAAAGGATTGGGACTGTCTACTTCCTTATCTGATGTTTGCTATTAGGGAGGTGCCCCAATCCTCTACGGGATTCTCCCCCTTTGAGTTACTGTATGGGAGACACCCAAGAGGGCTGTTGGATATTGCCAAGGAAACTTGGGAAAGTGAGAGTTCTCCCCACAGGAGTGTGATTGAGCATGTCGCCCTGATGCAAGACCGAATTGCACAGGTAATGCCCATCGTGAAGGAACATTTGGCCCAAGCGCAGTTAGCACAGCAGAGAGTGTACAACCGTGGAGCCAAGACCCGTACCTTTTCCCCGGGGGATAGGATACTGGTACTTGTCCCTACGGTTGAAAGTAAATTCCTTGCCAAATGGCAAGGCCCCTACGAGATAATGGAAAAAGTGAGCGAAGTGAATTACAAGGTCAGACAACCAGGAAGGCGAAAGCCCGAACAGATCTATCACGTTAATCTGTTGAAAGCCTGGAGGGATAGAGAGTCCCTAGTCGCAGACACTTGGTCACCAGCTCAAACTGGTTGCGTGATTCCTGAGGTTGGAATAGCAGCCACCTTGTCACAACCCCAACAACAGGAGGTTAAGGAGTTTGTGCTTCGCAACAAGGAGGTATTCTCTGAGCTGCCGGGACAAACATCTGGGGTAGAGCATGACATCATTACCCCGCCCGGTGAAAGGGTGAAGTTAAAACCCTATCGGATCCCAGAGGCCCGACGGGAGGCAATACGGGAGGAAGTACAGAAAATGCTGAACTTAGGGGTGATAGAGGAGTCCCAAAGTGATTGGTCTAGTCCCATTGTGTTGGTGCCTAAACCGGATGGGAGCTGGCGATTTTGTAACGATTTTCGTCAGTTGAACAAAGTTACAAAATTTGACACCTACCCCATGCCACGTATAGATGAGTTGATCGACCGGCTGGGAACAGCCCGATACATGACGACTCTTGACCTCACAAAAGGGTATTGGCAAATCCCCCTGGCCAAGTCGGCCAAAGAGAAAACCGCATTTGTAACCCCAGACGGGGCGTTCCAATATAAAAGAATGCCGTTCGGGTTACAGAATGCGCCGGCCACATTCCAGCGGAAAATGGACCAGATGCTGAGGCCCCATCGGAAGTATGCTGCGGCTTACCTGGATGACGTAATTGTCCATAGCACAGATTGGGCCTCACATCTGCCAAAAGTGCAAGCAGTCCTGGACTCTGTTCGGGAAGCGGGGTTTACGGCTAACCCCAAGAAGTGTACCATTGGGCAGGAGGAGGCCAAATATCTTGGGTACACCATTGGGAGGGGAGTAATAAAACCCCAACTCAACAAAGTCGAGGCCATCCAGAGTTGGCCACGTCCCAACAGCAAGAAGCAGGTACGAGCCTTTCTGGGAATCGCTGGGTATTATCAGCGATTCATTCCCCACTTTGCTTCTAAGGCTGTGCCCCTAACCAACCTGACGAAGGGGAAAGGGTCGGGCATGATTAAATGGACCCCCGAGGCTGAGGCAGCATTCCAATTCTTGAAACAAGCCTTATGTAGCCAGCCAGTGTTGTACTCACCCGACTTCTCTAAAGACTTTGTCGTACAAAGTGATGCGTCAGATGTGGGGTTAGGAGCAGTATTGTCCCAGGTCTGGAACGGGGAAGAGCACCCAGTCATTTACCTCAGCAGGAAGTTGAAGTCCCATGAGGTAAATTACGCCACCGTTGAAAAGGAGTGTTTAGCGGTGAAGTGGGCTCTAGATTCCCTTCGGTACTACCTGCTAGGTAGGCACTTTGATATGGTTACGGATCACGCTCCGTTAAAGTGGATGGCTCAAAACAAGGAAACAAATAGAAGAGTGAATAGGTGGTTCCTGGCCCTCCAGGAATTCAACTTCACAGTAAAGCATCGCCCTGGCGTTCAAATGGGGAATGTGGATGCTTTGTCTCGAGTACATGAATGCCTGATTGCTGGTGTTCCAACCCCGAGGTTAAAACAAGAGGGGGGGGGGTATGTGACAGCAGGAAGGTAAAGTCACCTGGTTGCATCCAGGGGGGTAGATATATTTCGCCCAGATTCAGGCTTTACGCCGACTTATACAACTAGGTGGAGAGTTGTATAAGCCCAGCTGGGGCTAGTGGGCTCATGGATGACTCATACCTCTAGGGAGAGTGTGGGGCGTCGTGCAGACAGGGAGTTGATGAGACCAGCTGAAGCTTGTCAGCTCATTTAGGCCTCTATAAGAACTCCCAGCTTCATTAGATGTTAGCTCATGCCTGGACCCAGACCTGTGTGGACTGTCTAGGGAGAGTGAACCCCTGTGCGGTGAGACAAAGCCTGTGTGGCTATTTGCTTGGACATTTAAAACCAGGGACTTAGGGACTAGGACAGCACTAGGCTGATCCCAGTTGTTAGTTAGGAAACCTGTATGTTTAGTCAGAGGTCAAGTTGACCAGGATTTATTTTGTTTATGTTTCTTTTGCTTTGCTGTGTTTTGTCACTGTAAATAGAAAATAAACCGCACCTTTTTGATTTTGAAAACCACAACCTCCGTTTGCTGGGCCTGTTTTTGTGTGGGGAGCCCATCTCGGGGGTCACACACACCCGCTGCCGAGCTAACCCCCTCACAATATATATATATAATTATTTATTTATATTATTTCATTCTTATCCTGAACTTACTTTTAGTACAAATGATAGCAATATAGTTATCAGATTTCAATATTCTTTGCTATGGTGGGCCTTTAGGCAGCTTACTAAGGGAGGGAGCACAGGAAAGACCTCACTTGTGGATCATACTTATTAACATTCCCGTGAGCAATCTAGCGGCAAGGAACAAGGTGGGCATACAGGAAGCTGCAAGATCTGAACATTGGTATCACCAGCTGGTTGTGTGGTGTGGCTACTCAACATAATCACAAATAATTCAGACATTTTAACTCCAGGCAAAAAAAAATAAGCACCTGGCTGCAATATTCGCCTTCAATCTGGAGCTGTCCCCAGCAGTATCTCTGTTTTGCCACAAAATTTGGTTGAATGAAGCCTAGCAAAGAAAGGGAAAAAACAGAACGTAGGGCATCATGATCCCACCCCTGAACATGGCACCCTGTACTTGCAATGTATTAATGCAGAGAACAGCGTTGATTAAATGATTTATATTACTGTCTATGCCTTCCTGTCCCAGTTCTGAATAAAGCTCTGAATGCAGTTAATGGGTAGCAGAGCAGACGTCTCAACTCTTATGGAGAAGCCTCTGTTTTGTCTGCAGTTAGCTATAATTGAGGTAGGTAGACTGGCATCCCACGTGCATTGCTATCATTCTCATCCATTCTGTGACCCAGGAGGAACCAAAGAAAGTTCTGCAAATGAGCCATTAGTCAAACAAGCCGCCATCCATGGGGACAATTTGCATTTTATCAATTATTGTTTACGAGCCTGGTTACAGTTTCCTCCCAAACGACCTCAAACAGAAATCCCAAAGCCACTTGCTGTGGTGTTTGCCGTACGGATAGAAAGTAACAGGCCTCGCTCACATGAGCTTTGAGGTAATCCCTGAGCTTTGAGAGCCGCCTGTCCTGTGGGCTTTTGCTGACACACCTGGTGGTTACATAATTCCGCTTGGGGCTGTGCTTAGAACAATTTACCTGCCAATTACAGTGAGAGGCCTCCCGGGGTCCCGCGCATCGGTTTGTAAAATAATGCCTGTAAATGAGCTGCCAATACATTCATCCAGTTTTTTTTTTGTCTGCCATTAACCCTTTTATACGCTCTTTTATACTGTACTTTAAATGCTTACCTGAAACAAGAATGTAAATCAATATTGAAGTATGAACTCGTGATCTGCATACTTATTCCAGATCAGTAAAAAAAAAAAAGTGAAAAAGTATTGATGCCATTGGATCAACATGATGTGTTTTTAGGATGAGAGGTCAGCAATGGCAGCCTTCCTCAGTACTGTACAATTTTCCTTTAGAAGCTTGTATCAAAAGCACAAACTTTTTTCTTCTTTCTTTTTTTTTTTTTTGCTGTTAGGAGTACGAAAGTGCTAAAGTCGTTTAGATTTTCATTTGAATGTTCGTACAAATTTGGCTACTTTCACACTGAAGCACTGGTGGTATAGCGGCGCAATTTTTAGCGCCGCTATACCGTTGTTTTTGCCGCGATTTGCGGGCGCTAGCGGGGTGATTTTAACCCCCGCTAGCAACCGAAAAAGGGTTAAAAACGCCCGCAATAACGCCTCTTTGCGGCGTTTTGGAGGCGCTACCCCATTGATTTCAATGGGCAGGGGCGCTATAGGAGCGGCAAAGATGCGGCTTGCAGGAGTTTTTTTTACCCTCCTGCAAGCGCAACGCTCCAGTGTGAAAGCCCTCGGGCTTACACACTGGATACAAAGTAGCAGCTTTTTTAGGGCGCTTTACAGGCACTATTTTTAGCGCAATAGCGCCTGCAAAGCGCCTCAGTGTGAAAGGGGCCTTTCTGAAAAATCTTTGGTCTAAACAGTCAATGATGCAATTGTTGACTCAACTAATTTCATTTGAAGGACCTAAAGATTTCATCCAGATGTGTCATTTGAATTGATTCCCAGATGTATTAAACAGGTTTCTTATAAAATCAACAAAAGTAATGCAAAGTTTTTAGGTTTATCGCACATTTAGAAGTATATTTATAAATAGATCATATATTCATCAGACAATGGGGTTGTAGTGGACAGTGCCGGTGTCTTGCCGAGCTGGTTCCCCTATCGATATGGTTCCGAGCTCGACTTCTCAATATCATCACATCTTATCCGCCCCTTGCTGTATACAGCGGCATGAAGAAGAAAGCGGCGTGTGTAACTAAACAACTGGAGCGAGCGCATCTGCAGCTGCCAAACAGCTGTTACACCTCGGAGATTTCCGTTGCCTCGGATTGCGCCTGCGCAGTCGAGCTCGGAACCATATCGATAGGAGGAACCAGCTCGGCAGAACACCGGGACAAGGTCATCTAAAGCCCAGGGCGAACATCCCCCCCCCCCCCCAAGATGCACAAGCATTATGTGCCAGCAAAAATCCCCCCAAAAAACTGAGCACTAATCTGCATGGTTACCCCCTAATCATAAATACCCCCTCCTCCCAGTACAAATCTGCCCCCCTGCTGAAATCCCCCCCCCAAAAAACAAATCTTTGCTCCCCCTCCCCAAAAAACAAATCAACCCTCCTAGCATAAATCCTTTACTACAAAAATTTCCCCTCCAAGTACACATCCCTCTTCCCCTACTCCAAATCCCCCCCTTCCCAGTACAAATCCCCCCTAATCCACAAATTTCTCCTCCTAGCACAAATCCCTCCCCCCCCAAAATCATCCCTATTAGTACAAATTCCCCCTTCCAACACAAATCCCCTCCCTTCCAATATCCTCATGGCGCCCTCCCTCCTCACATGATACCACAGCTGCCCCTCTTGCCCACCCCTTGTCTCAGCCCTGGTATTGGATATACTAGAATGTACTTCTAAATCCAGTTTTGAAAACAGTATACACAAATCTTTATTTGTATTGTTCTTTTATACACTCCTATACCATAAATACTCGTTTAAAAGCGTGAATGTTTGTGACGGCGAAAGTTTTAATTACAGAGAAAATGCGTTGCGCTGTGGTTGCCTAGTAATTAGGGTGTTAAAACAGGCGGTGAGGAGGCCTTAATCTTACTTAGACTTGTGTGGTTAGACAGGAAGTGGTTCTAAAGGCAGAAGGTTTTTTACCCTCATGCATTCTACGTATGAAGGTAAAAAAAAAAACTTCTGAAAACAGCTTTCCCCCCAGAGCCCCCCTAATACTTACCTGACCCTGATTATATGTACATGAGAGCAGAGGATCTCTTGGCTCTCTCCTCATTGGCTGAGACACAGCAGTGAAAACCATTGGCTCCCTCTGCTGTCAATAACAGCCAGTAAGGAGGGAGGGGGGGGGCAGGGCCGAGAGATACTCTGTGTGTCTCATAGAAACACAGAAGTGGCTCGGGAGCGAGAAGGCATGAGTACCCCCATAGCAAATGGCTTGCTAAGGGAGCACTCGGTGGGGAACCCGAGCAGAGGAAGATCAGGGCTGCTCTGTGCAAAACCATTACACAGAGCAGGTACGTATGACATTTTTTTTTTTTTTATTAAAATAAAAAATAAGGGCCCTTACAATCACTTTAAGGTAATTTCTAATAAGGCACATATAGATCCAAATTGTATTTTATTTTTAAATGTAGTTTTATCCCTTCTCTACTCTGTCCAACACTAAAAAAAAAAGTTTTGGCTTTAGATATACTTTAAAATGAAGTTGGATAAGTGGGAGGTGACCTTTCCCAGCACACTGGGGTTGATTTACCAAAACTGGAGAGTGCAAAATCTGGTACAGCTCTGAATAGAAACCAATCAGCTTCCAGTTTAGTCAAAGCTGAAGTTAGAAGCTGATTGGTTACAATGTACAGCTGCACCAGATTTTGCACTCTCCAGTTTTCGTAAGTCAACCCCACTGTCTATGTTGAGTCATTATGTATATTTGTATACTGTAGGTATCCACAGTCAGAGTTTCCTCATCATTAAGACCCCTTTCACACTGGGGTGTTTTCCAGGCACCTTTGGGCTAAAAGTAGCGCCTGAAAAACACCTCCCCTGCAGCCCCAGTTTGAGAGTCCGAGTGTTCAGTCCTGCAAGCAGCATCTTTTGGGCAGTGCGGGAGCAGTGAATACACCGCTCCTGCACCGACCCTGCCATTGGAATCAATGGGCACCGCTGCCAAAGCACTTTGGTAGCGGCGCTTTGCGGGCGATAATAACCCATTATTCGGCCGCTAGCGGGAGTTAAATACGCTGCTATTACATCGGTAAAGCGCCGCCAACATTAGCAGCGCTTTACCGCTAACACCCCCCTCCCCCCGCCTAAAGCTCCATGCTCTTAGGGTGGGCCATATCTCCTTACTGCGATTAGGGGGTGTATGTCTATTATGGGGTCTCTGTGCCTGCTTTCTGGAGGCCCAGCATGCTACAGATGTATAAGGACGAGCTCACAAGCCAAAAGTATTTACTTGTTTTCTAAGCAGTTCTGCAACAAAAAGCCTCTGGTGAAGGCTGAAAGGGCAGGAGGTTCTGACCTCTGTGGGAGTGGTTGGAATGCAGGTGGACTGCAGCTCCAGCAACACGGGAACTGGATGATATTCTGCACCCAACTCCCTCATGAGTCCATTCTAAATAAAAACAAGATCTGCAACATTCCTTGAGAAATAGTTGGAGTCGACTAGAAGTCAATCAGAACCCTAGTCAAATGCTTACAAAGCACAGTGTTCCAACAGGCATTGTGATAGCTTTTAAAAGTCTTTTGTTGCAATAATAGACTCCGAGGTATCCATGGGAGAAGACCCTCTACATGGCACTACTAGTCACAATTGGACATTGGTAGGCTTTATCAAAGGTCAGAAAAGCTCTTACCAAATGCTCTACAGACAAATAAATGGCCTAGGCATTCAGGAAGCATTTCTTTAGATTACCAACGTCAATGCAGTTTGGTCCTTATCACTTTACTAGGGGGGCTCTGTGTTTATTTTAACAGGGTCTGAATGTATGCAAGCCACACCAGATCCAAATTAAGGCAAATTCCTGCTAAATATGGAATCAATCCTCTAACTGTATACATATATCATCAGCACACAAGAAGTCATTTTTGTCCCACTAGGGAGCTTTCCCTACAATTCCTGTGCCCATAGCCAAAACAGGAAGTGAGATGGTCACCAAAACTAGTGTACCCTTTGGAAGATTTTCTCTCTATTGTTGTTCTGGGGACAACCCCAAATTCTGGATATTCTTTGGATTTCATTTTTAGTGATAACAGCAAACATAACCAATAGAGAGGGTGAATGTCCCTAAAAGGGGCAGTGACAGCTGTTATCTTATCTGCAGGCTGTAGATGTATAACTAGGGGTTTTGTCTCTGCAGGCTCTTGTTGTATACAATGGGTATGTAATCTAGGTTCTGTTTATGCAGATTCTTGGTGAACATGGTAGCGTGTGTGTTTCCAGGCTATGGGTGTATATAGCAGTGGGGGGCTTCTCTGTGTCTGGGGGGTCCAGACTCTGTGTATTTATAGTGAAGATGGTCGTGTATGTGTTAGGGGGGTACAGACTTTCAGTGTATAAAGTCTTGGGGGGGGGCTCTGCAGGCTGTCGGCGTATATAGTAGTGGGGGATCCCTTCTGCAGGTTCTTGCTCTGCATATAGTATTGAAGGTCCTCTCTTTGTCTGGGGTGTCCTCTCTCTTTGTTAGGAGAGGAGGGGGCGGGGGCTGTGCAGGCTCTTGATGTACCTAACAGTAGAGGATCTTCCCAATGTGTGCAGATGGTGGGGGGGTGTCTCTTCAGGCTCCTGGTGTATATATTTGCAGAGAAGGGGTCCTTTCTATGTCTGGAGGGTTTGTACTCTCTCTGTGTTTGGGGTCCAAACTTTTGGTGTATATAGCAGGTGTCATCGCTCTGTGTTTGGGTGGTGCAGGCTCTCAGTGTACATAGTAGTAGTGAAATTTTCCACATTTTGTCACGTTACAACCAAAAACGTAAATGTATTTTATTGGGATTTTATGTGATAGACCAAAACAAAGTGGCACATAATGGTGAAGTGGAAGGAAAATAATAAATGATTTTCAAAATGGTTTACAAATAAATATGTGAAAAGTGTGGGGTACATTTGTATTCAGCCCCTCTGAGTCAATACTTTGTAGAACCTCCTTTCTCTGCAATTACAGCTGCAAGTCTTTTTGGGGATGTCTCTACGAGCTCTTGGTGTATCTCATAGTGAGCGATCCTCCCTCAGTCTGTTCTATGTGCATATAGTAGTGTTTGGGGGGGGGGGGGCTCTCTCTGTGTTTAGGGGAGTGCAGGCTCTTGGCATATATAGTAGTGGGGTGTCCTGGCTCTGGGTGTGATTAGTAGTGGGGTCCCATGTCTGCAGGTTCTGTGTGTATATAGTAGTGGGTTCCCGGTTCTGCAGACTCTGGGTGTATATAGTAGTGGGGTGCCGGTTCTGCATGTATATAGTAGTGGGGTCCTGGTCCTGCATTTTCTCTGTGTCTGGGGGTTCAGACACTTGGTTTATATAGTGGAGGGGGTACTCTCTCTGTGTGTATATAGTAGTGGGGTTTCCGCTCTGTGTCTGGGGGGATCCAGACTCTGTTTACAGTTTAGGGGTATCCTCTCTCTGCGTTTGGGGGGGTGCAGTGTATATAGTGGCAGGGGGGGGGGGTCTGGTTCTGCGTGCTCTTAAACGGTGATGGCAGACTCTTGGTGTATAAATCAGAGAAGGGAGACCTATCTCTGTGTTTGAGGGTGCAGACTTTTGGTGTATATAGTAGTGGGGGGGGGTCATCTGTGTTAATAATAGTGGGGGTTTCTCTGTTTAGGGGTGCATGCTCCCAGTGTATATAGTAGTGGGGGTTCCT